>WAAG01030364.1:37693-133816 GCA_013390105.1 Tichodroma muraria
CCCCCACACACACACACTGGGATTCACAAATCTCATTTCTAAAGGATTTTCACTGGAAACAGAACCTCATGGAATCTGTGCTTGCAGAGAATCATGGAATCATTTGAGTTGGGAATCATTTTAAGACGGAAGCCAGTCATTAATACAACACTGTCAAGGCCACCTCCACCCAGCTTCCAAATCCCTCCAGGAATGGGGACTTTGTACAGGAACAGAACCCCCATAATTCCAAAACCACCATAATTTTTACCCAAAAGAGCGTGGTTTTAATCCATCCCCCCCAGGACCGCAGCTCACACCCCCAGCACTGTTCCCATCCTTGGAGAAGGCTGCAGCACCTGGAGCAGGGGAGATCCCTGAACTCCAGGCCAGCATTCCACAGGGAAAAGCCACCGGAGCTACCTCCAGCGCCTCAAGGCTCAGCGCACCACGCAAAAGATAATTTTATAACTCCTGTAAAGCCTCAAACTGCCAGAGCCTGCCCAGAGCCCAGCCCAGCCCGGGGCAGGGACGTGCCCAGGGCACAGACACAGCCCAGCTCCACCCCAGAGCCCACTGGGGCATTTCCAAACACATCCCACTGAGACACGGTCAGCAGACTGTGAAAGGAGCCACGGCACACAACCAACACCTTCCTGGGTAATAAAAATCAATATTCATTTAGGAATCTCCTAGACGAGTAATGCTGGAAACGCTGTCATGGAATTTATGGATAAATATCCAGGCTTCTGCTCATTAGTCCTAACTACTGCTGGACAGGGTTCTCGGCTGCCTCAGTATTACTGCAATAACATCAGTGTTACAGTGGTGAGGCTGTCAATTACTGCCAGTATTTTCCATATATCAAAACTACGTTTTTATTGCTGGGAAATTATAAATAGCATTCTTAGCTCTGCCTGTTTTGAAATTCCTGTATTAACTCTAGAATGAAACCTCTACCCTGAGTAAAGGGTCATGTCATGTTTGGGTGCTGGGAGTCCCCTGCCACACCTGAGGGTCTGCTGGACTGGAACTTGATACAAAAAGAAACCCAAAGGATGCCGGAACCTGCAGCAGGAGACAGGAGTTTGTGATCAGCCTGCACATGTCTTCATTGGGCTGGCTCAATTACTTTGTCATTTTCAGTGCAATTTGGTCATTTGAAGCTTAAAGCCTACAAAATCATGGCCATTGCTGGGCTCTTCAGCTCCTCTGACAGACACTCCCAGCCAGCCCACGGCTCTGACTTCTCTGCAGCCTTCGGAGGATGCCGAGCGAACCAGCCCTTGTGCCTCAGCTGAATTCCCACCGAGTGCCCCAGGAAACCCCACAGAACAACGGCAGCTGCGAAGCCGTGGCAGAGGAGAAGCAAAAAGCCAGGAAAGCTCCTTTGTCCGGGCTCCACAAACGCTCCTGACCGTACCTCAAGCTCCTTTCTCAGACCAGGCTGTCCAAATAGGCGAATTTTGGGCAGTGCCCGCTGGCTGCCCTGCTCACCCAGCCAGCACCGAGCGGGGAAGAGGGCAGGACGCGGCTGCTCCGTGCCAGAGCACCTCAGGGACAAAGGGGGTGATCCCCACGAGGGTGACCGGGGGCTCACCCGGGCGCTGCAGGGCTGGCCCCACGCCACAGCCGCAGAGCCACGCGCTCCTCGCCTGGCCTGTTCTGTCCCAGCCCTCCCTGAGAAGGGGAAAACGACATTTCCTGAGGGCTACACGATCTGCCACAGGGTTCCGACCACGGAAGATGCACTGAGATTTGCAGCGATGCTTTTTGGCCATCCGAAGTTATAATTTTAGTCAAGCATCACATAACTCATGGAGAAGTTACAGGTATCACCACTGGGGAAACATTTTTCCACTGTCTTCTTTTCTTAAAATACAAGATGTCTGATCCAAAATAGGGGGGGGGGAATTATATCCTTTGCCACCTTCAGTTTTTTATGGCCATGCTTTGATTTAGGAAAATCTCTTTACAAGTAACAGCTCTGTTTTTCAAAGCAGGGTACTTGGAAGCAACAGTGTTCTGCAATACAGAAAATATATCAAGGAATTTTCATAATGCACAATAAATTGATTTGGATTTCTCAAACTGGTCAGATTTACACCCTTCTGATGACACAATGGCTAAAGAAAATCTATATTATTGCCCTTTTTAGTAACCCCATTACATCATTCCTGCTCAGAAGCAGCAGAGTGTCTGCACAAGGACGTGTCAGATGCCAGGATTTATTGGGAGAGAGGATGCAGAGGAACACAAGAGTGAGCTGTTAGCTTTTGTGTAATGTCTAATTGCAAATTCTACCAGAGCTCTGTCATTTAGGAGATTTATCTTGCACAGAGTCAAAAAAGTTATTGACAAAGTGTTAATAAAGCAGAACCACGAGGTGAATAAATGTCCAGAAGTCTGGAAGATCCAAAGGGCAGCACTGGCTGCAGAGATTTCCAGGGAGTTCAGCACCTTCCCAAATGGCAGAGGAATATTCAGCCTCTACAACATGGAAGTTCTTGCTCAAATCTGTACCCGTTTATTAGTTTAAAACTAACACAAATTATATTTAATCCCAAGTGAGCCACGCCCATCTGCAGTAAGAATTCAAGACACTTCCAAAAATAAAAGCTCATCTTTCTTTGGGGAAGTCTCCTGACTCAGCTTCATTTAAACCTCCACATTTGCTATGGGCTCAACTCGTTTTTCTCAGTCTTGGAAGCAAACAAAGCCTCGTCTTAGCTGCACTTAGATAAGATTCCTTTTTTTTGTAATTCCAGTGCCATATCCTGCCCTCCAGCAAGTCAAGGCAGGCTCTCCATGATCCCTGTGCTCCTTCCAATACCATTTCCTATCATTACAAATATTTGGGTGGTTTTTTAACAAACACGTTTCTTTCAGTTCTGCAACTGAGTGAAAACAGGTAAAACTGACTGTTCTGGAAATTCCTCAAGTCTTAGGGATTTTCAAGGATTGAAAGTTTTGAGCAGCTTTCCAGTTGGGTGATAAAATAATGAACACAGAGACAGCTCCCCTCCAAACAGACTTCATCCATAGTTAAAGGTGTCGGAAAAATAAATAAATTAAGAGGGAAAAAGCTTTTAAATAAATCCTGGGGAATTCAGAGTTCCCCAAACCTTCTTCTCAGTGGTTTGAAGTGAGAGGAATGGTGGAGTTGTCTTTACAAGCAAGCTGTGGCTCTGCTTGTGCATAAAACCAGCACTGGGAGATAAAAGAAACAATGGGAAGGATTCCACTGACTGATAAATGGGAAAAGATATTTGCTTTTGCAAATAAACTCTAGGTCTGCTGATAAACAAAATCAGACATTGCAAGATGAAAGAAACAATAGGAAAGGAAACCCCTAAATTCCATAAGAACTAAAAATTAAAAGGAGGGTTGTACATTAGGGGGGAATCCTCGGTTTCAGGCATCCTGGGCAGTCTGAACCTCTCAGGTACCTCAGCCAAAGGAGAGGGAATTGCAGCTGGGAAATTGGGATAGAAAGGAGGCTGTGTCCTCCAAAAACTGGAGAGACCCCAGGGGGATGCCCCATGGCCTCTCCCTTTATTGGAATAAAGTAAAAGGACTCCTCTGTCTCCTTTTTGGACATAAGCCTCTGGTGTTTGTGGATTCACTTTCCTGACAGAAGGGAAACCCCTGTGCTCCAACCAGCAGCTTTCCCAGACCCAGGGCTCCCTCTCCCCGAGTCCAAAATCACATTTAGCACAGGTTGAGCCCGGAATGATCAGAGGGCCTGAAGACAAATTACCCCAAATGTCAGTGCCCCTGCCAATCTGGCCTCCCCAGGCAGGGCAGCCACAGCCCCAGCACGGGGAGCTTTCCATATCTCTGCTTATTTACACACTGAACAAGAATATTTGCCCACAGCGAGCCAGAATCCAGAAAAACAAACTTGGGTGCACAAATTGGGGTGTGTGGGAACAGGGAAGAGCAAACAGATCCATTCAGCAGAAAGCAAACGACAAGGGGGGACGTGGCTTTTATCCAAAGGAACTGAAATCCCATAAAACAGGACAGAAAATGTTAATTCTTCGAGTAAAACTTAACTGTTTCTCAAATCTGCAAAAGACAGCTGTGGTTCGTGCCACAATCTGGAGTGTCAGTGACAGGAATTACAACTCCAGCAGTTATACACTCATTTTTAATCATCAAAAAGATTTTAGTCATCTCCTCACAAGTCCCACTGCTGTTACCTTATCCCATCACAGCCTGGCTCTGTTTTCAGTGACTTCTCAATTATTTCTCCTCTTCTTCCCAAGGCTAAGCTGCAAATCTGCATTCTGTCAGTTCAGTATCTGCTCTAAACACAAATATTTTCAGCTTCATGGGAATTACCTGAACCCTCAGGGGCAGCAGTGCCACCACAAGTACAGAAATGCCCGTGCAGGTATTGCTCAAATTCCAAACCCTGCAGGAAACCTGGATTCACCTGCAGAGCCTCACCCCCACCCCCCCACTGAAAATCAGGTTTGGAATCCCTTTTGACCAGACTGATACACATTAAAAAATGTGGTGATGGGCCTAGCTGATTGGAAATGAAATCAAATCAAATCAAATGCAAATTCATTCAGGATGGAAAGTCTTGGAAGATTTGACTCCTGTGGGAGGTGCCAAACACCCTTCATGGCTTTCATTTAAGAGCTTCCCTTCAGCCCCTTTGGTTTAGGCAGAGATTTAAACTTCTCCTGACTGCCATCCCCATCACTGAGATGTTTTACAAGCCTTGACTTTTCTCTCCCTTTTTTTATAACCCAGTGTGTTGCTTCCCCACAGAGCCAACACTCCTGTGTGGCTTGAGCCAATAAATCTTCATTATTGAGACTGGTATTCAACTACAAGCACCTTCCAGGGAGAACAAAAACCCCTTTTTGCCACTGACAGAAAGGATGGCTGGCAGAGCATGATTTAAGGTAATGAGCATGATTAAGAGCCACAATTAGACAATCAAATATTAAAGGAGAAAAATTAACATGTAGCAAATAAATACATGGCTGCAGCAGAGCTGGTCCTCCTGAGTCACAGGCCAGGTGACTCCTTCAAAGGTCTGTCACAGAGAATAGTCTGAGCAAAATCCCTTTGGGGGCGGGGGGAACACCTTTGCAAATGCAAGGTGCACAGATTTCCACCTCTCTGAGGTGGCATCGAGAGCTCAGGGAGCGACTGAGCAAATAAAAAGAGAAATGTGAGATCTTTACAAAGCAGGAGAGCTCCTTATTCCCCTGGGCTGGGAAGGAGGAGACAGAAAATGTGTTGGGAATACCTCTGGGGACAGTCCTGGAGCCTGAGCCAGGCTTAGCTGATCCTGAGCTGGCCCAGGTGGCAACAGAAGGCCACATAACAGGAAATAAATCCGTTCTAAATGCTTTGACGATGGTGCTGCTTTACTCCTTTTTTCCAAAGCTGTTTGGGATCCTGGAAGAGCTCTTTTCCTCTGCAAACGTCATGCACTTGCCTTTTCCAACCTCACCAAGCCCGTGACTCCAGCCCAGAAGGTCCTGTGCTCTTGCAGGCTCCCCACATCCCCGTGGAGAGCCACCCTGAACGCAGCAAACCTTCCCCCAGCACAAACCCCAGAGTCCCCAGCAGCAATCAGCAGAAGTGAGATTCTCCTCAAATCCCATTGGAACGTTCCTCTCCCAAGAAACGCAATTCAAACCCCACCATGCCAAGCCACAGAGTGACTCCATTTCCCTGCTCTGGTGGAGACACAAAACCCTCTCTAGAGTTGAGAGATGTTGTTCTTTGGAGGCAGCAACAGGAATTTCTGTTAAACACCAGGAACTCAGAAGTAAAAGAGGAGGAAACCAAGCGTGCTTTGCGTAGTATGGGAATTTGCAATTAAAAAAGTTCAATCCACATCATTTTTCCAATAGGCAGGAACACAAAGAACTCCATTTTCAATCTCGTGTACAATTTGGTACATTTTGCTCAAGACAGATGAATTTCAGTGTATACAAGGATTGCATGGATGATCAAGGAGTGGGAACAGAGGATGAGATTAAAACAAAATTGCTTATTTAGCCTGGGAAATTAGCTGGATTTTGTGCCAGTAAATAAATAAGGAAGAGGGAAGAAGCAGTTCTACTGTAAGACAAAGTTGCACAAAAGAAAAAGCACTGCCTGAAAACCGAGGTTGGAGAACCAAGGATTTTAACAATGACAAAAATTAAGTTCTGAGCAAACTTCAAATTCCAGGGAGGAGGAAGGGAGTGAAGAAGTTCCGTGCTCAGGCCCCATCTGTCACCCCCTTGCTTCACTGCTGCATTTCTGCTGTCTGCACACACAGAATCTCTGCAGAGCTGGAGGATTATGGCCTTCTAATGCTTCCCCTGGAATTCCTTGTTTGCTCCTGGAGTTTGGTGTAGACTCAAAAACACAGCTCAGCCCGGCGAAATGCCAGAATCAGGGAACAACCTCCTAATTGAAGAGGCTTTGCTCAAATGTGTCATATCTGGGGAAACCCAGCCCTAAAAGGCAGGAACACCTGGCAGGGATCTGAGAAACAGCCCCAGCCAGGAGCAGGTGATGCTGGGACCCTGGGGGTGCAGCTCAACAAATTCTGATGCTGCTGCAGCAGCCCCTGGCCAGGGAGCCCTGCTCTCCTCAAAACCAATCTTTCTACACTGGGTAAGTTAAAATAAAAGTCGCTGTGACAAGACTCTGAGTCAGCCAGGGCACAGAGATAAAACTTTATAGAAAGACATCAAAGACATTGCTGCCTCTTCTGTTAAGACAGCAAACCACCACGACAGAACTCTCCAAAGAGAAAAAAATGCTATTCTATTAAGATAAAATACATTTTAAACATATAAATAAACCTACCTACTTGTTATCTTCATTCTGCTCATTCCAGCAGCCTCCAAAAGCCCAGAAAAGTATTTTTGTGACCTGGGGGTGTCGGTCAGGGCCCTCCTCAGCACAGAGGGATCCCAAACTCCAGCTGAGCAGCCCTGGGCTCTCCCACCCCGCCCTCCCCCCAGGTGAGCAAACCCCAGCCCCACCTCTCAACCCCTGATTTGCCACCCAACAGCTGCAGAATAAATGGTGATAAAGCCACGAGCAGCTGCGGGGGAAGTGGTGATAAAGCAATAAACCCAGTCAGCACCATGTCACAGAGATGTACAACCCACAGAGAAAGGGCTGCCCCGGGGGCTGCAGGAACTCCTGGCGTTCTCAGACAGCAACATGATAAAATTTTATTCACAAAATAGCCAAAAAACAGCTGTGCAGAAAAAAAAATCATAAAGGGAGCAGAGCAGAGCTGAACCTTAAAAATTATAAACCTTCCCACATGATCCTGGGATGAATTGAGGATCTTTCCAGTCCTTAACAGAGAAGTTTCCCACCCACAAGCTGTGCCCAGGCAGGGGACACGATGTGCCCCAGCTCTCCAAGGTGTGAGCACTCAGCCACCTCATAAAACCTCTCCGGTTCCAGAGCCACAGGGCTGGGAATGCCTCTGCTGCTGCTTTTTAAAAGCCAACAAATACTGACTGAGCTCCAGACTGGTTTCAGGTGTGATAAAGCAGAGATGCAAACCAGAAATTTGTGTGGCTTCATATTAATCAAGCTGGGCATAAACCCAGAGAGTTCTCTTACCTGGACACATAAAAAACACTCCAGAATTCACATTTATCTCTGTGCTTCATATGAGATATTTGCTTTACTGCCTTCCCCTCCTTTCCTAGTCCAACTGCAGCATTCCATGGTTTAATTACAGCTAAAATTCTTAGTTTGCAACTGATTTTTTCAAAGCCCCACAGAAATCCCCTCTGCACAACAGCAGAAAAATTCTGGGGTTCACTGGGTTTTTATCTGTATTACAGGGGTGGAAATGAAGACTTTCAGGACAATCCTGCAAATATCCTTTATAGCTACTCTGGGGTTAACTTGAAGCTCTGACAAGTATTTCCAGAGGCTGGGAAATGCTGTGATGGGAACTGAGCCTGAATTCCCAGGTGGTCCTGGCTCATCTGCATCGCTCCCAGAGATCTCTCAATTGACACCTTGAAAAATGATGATGATCTGCTACAACTTGGCTTAATTAATTGAACTGTTCAGCCCCCTCCTCCCCCACATTAAACACCTGATGTGCAGAGTCAGTAACTGGATAATTACAGTGGGAGAGCAGGGACACAGAGGCAGAGGGCAGGAAAACACGAGAGCGATTTTTGTTTAAAAATTCAGTCATCCATAGCAGAGAGCCCTGGATAAATTTATAAATAAAATAAATTTAAAACCCCCACTTTTGCCGTGTTCAACAAAGAAGCATTTAAATAGAATTTTTCTGTAGAAGAGAGCAATATCCTGCAGTATCACTTCAGTGGCTTCCCACTGCCAGAGGGCAGGGCTGGATGGGATATTGGGAAGGAATTGTTCCCTGGGAGGGTGGGGAGGGGCTGGGAATTCTCAGAGAAGCTGTGGCTGCTCCTGGATCCCTGGAGGTGTCCAAGGCCAGGCTGGAGCAGCCTGGGACAGTGGGAGGTGTCCCTGCCAGGGCAGGGGTGGCACTGGATGGGCTTTGGGGTCCCTCCCAACCCAACCCAGCCCATGATTCTGTGACATCAGGGCCTCAATATGGAGCTCCATTGATATTTTTTCCTCTTCTTCCCAGAGAGGCTGAACTGGGGTTTAAAATCATGCTTGAAAATACAAAATTCTGGGGGTGTGCAAGCCGATCCCTCATTACTGCCTCGGGATGCAGGGCTCTGTGACCCCCCTGAAGGCTCCCTGTTTATAGAGTCCAAATTCACCTTCCAGGCTGCAGAACAGTAACCTAAACAGTTTGGGGCCACTGGAAGCCTCGTGCTGTTAATGAAGGCCCCGTGCAGCAGCCAGGGCTGCTGCAGGCCGGGCTGGGGCTCTCAGTGATGCCGGGCAGGGAGCAGAGCTCCAGACTCCCGGGAATGATTTATTAACTCCGGCCACACCAACCCCCTCGCGGCTCCGAGACAGAGGAGGCGATCGCTGTGCCCAAAGCACTCCAGCTCCCGGTGTGCTCCGAGCACAGCACAGCACGGCCCCACATCACAGGCTTTAGTCCTCAGCAGCCTTTCCAGGGGGAATTTGGTCCTTTGCTCGCAGCTCCTCTGGGGTAGCAGAAACGCGATGTAGCAGATGATTCCTGCGCTGAGCAGGTTCCAAACACGACAAACCTGCTGCTACAGGAGGATTCACTGCTGTCCCAGGCTCCAGCAGCAGTTCTCGTGGCTCTCCCTGTGCTTGTAGAACATGAATTACAGCAAAAAATCAGCTTAAGAGCTGGGCTCAGTGCTGTGTACAATTAATTTATCAGTGCTCCTAACACTCACATCATTCTTTGTACTCTTCTCAGCCCTGGAACATCTTGATATGCCTGAAGTGAATATGAAATCATGTCTTCTAGATAACCTGCATTTATTTAAATTTCTGTGTCTCGTTTGTCTGGCACCTTTCCCAAACAAACAGATAAAACACGGATGTGTCAGGGAATCAAATCCCAGCAGCAGGATCTGCTCGGGAAATGCCTGATGTGTGATTGCCCATCACAGCAGCTCCTCGCTGTGCCAGCTGTGTACATCCCTCCCTGGAGCCTGCCTCCCCCCCAGACTGATAGGAACAGACAAACACCTCGGAGGGGAGCAAAGCAGCAATTTGAAGGTGAAGCACTGTCAGAAGCCTTGGGGCTGGTGTCATTTGGTGCCTCTTGGCAGGGCTGGGGCGGAGGGAATTGAGAGGCAATCGCAGCACGAGAGGCTTTGCTCCAACAAGGGATCCTATCCCAGCTTCAGGAGCTTCAAAACTGAGCCTGAAAGCCTCGCCTGAGTGAGCCTGAGAGCTGGCACAGCATTCCCTGCCCGTGCATGATGGATGGTACCTTGGCCAGGTTAACCCCTGTGCTGGCCGTGGGCACACAGAGCTGGAGGATCCCAATCCCAGCACAATCCCCGTGGGAATGATGGAGAGCAGCTGCAGACAGCAGGGACTGAGCTCACCTCCAAGAGCCCCAACTCCTCCTCCAGAGGACACTCAGAGCCTCACATAGCCCTGCCCAGCATCTTCAGGCTGTCCCCTAAAATGGGGACAATACAATAAATGGGGACTTCAATGTGTCCCCTAAAATCAAACGTTGATTCCCAGTGATCCGTCTCTCCGGGGGAACGTGAATATGCATTTCCCTGAGCTGGGGAGGTTTAAACACCAGGGTGATTTGAGCGGTCTGCAGGTGAGGGAGTACTGGGAAAACTAGTCTCTGATACAACGGACTACAGAGCCACAAATATACGTGTGAGGAATACAGAGAAATATAAAAGAAAAAACAGGCAAAACCTAAACGGCACCAGGATGAGCAGTGCCCAGCTGATCCCGTGTTTACTCAGGCCCAGCATCACTCAGCTCTGCTCAGCACCACCTTGGCTGACCCTCTGGGTTTGCTCAGCCATGTGGGAGAGCTCAGCGTGGCCCAGCCCCGCCTGGACACTGCAGGTCACCTTCCCTGCCTGGCCAACACACCCACTCAAGATAATTAGACATAAGGAGCTTTTTTCCCTTTTTTAGAGAACATCGTTTGCTGCTTGATGAGCTGTGCACATCACTCTAGAGGCCATAAACAGGGGAGGTGGTGAAATCTGGCAGAATGAAGGAAATAGGTGTAAAACACAGGGAAATGAGAGCGAGTTACATAAGATGAAAAAATAACAGGGGTCTAAGAAGATAGAGAGTGCCTTTTTGTGCCCAGTGGGGTTATATTAACAATTAAAGCATGGGAGCATCACAAGGTCATTGTCTTATTCAGATTAACCAGAATAAAAATCTGTCCTGGTATGTTCATCTCTCAGATGCTGGAAACACATCTCAGCACACCATTAACCTCCCATTTTGTCTTTCTCATGATGGAATAGGATCCCAGAATGGTTTAGGTTGGGAAGGACCTTAAGTCCCACCCAGTGCCACCCCTGCCATGGCAGGGACACCTCCCACTGTGCCAGGCTGCTCCCAGCCCCAGTGTCCAGCCTGGCCTTGGGCACTGCCAGGGATCCAGGGGCAGCCCCAGCTGCTCTGGGCACCCTGGGCCAGGGCCTTACACCCTCATGATGAGGATTTTTTCCTAATATCCCATCTAGACCTTCTCTCTGTCAGTTTGAAGCCATTCCCCCTTTGCCTTGTCAAAACTTTTTCTTCTCTCCAAAGAATTAGCAGAGAGATTTTGATTTTATACCTGGTGGGTTTAAGGATGTTTAGGTGGGCAGAAGTTGACAAACTGAGCAACAGATGCAGAAAACAGAAGTAAAAGGGCACTTGGGACACACAGAACTTTCAGGAAAAGAGTCTGTGGCAGCTCTTCAAATGTTACAGAGCCACGTGGGATCAGATCCCAAGGGGTTTGGACCCTTCCATCAGTGAAGGATTTGAGTGTGGCACTGCTCTGGAAATCCCTGTCCGTGCTCTCCTGGTGGTTTATTCCTTTATTTCCAATGTGAACCCCATCCTGGGAATCTGTATGACAATGTGACTGGGCAGCAGCAAGTTGGTTCTAATAATCTGATTTACTGCAGCTATTTTGAATCTGAGATCCTGAGAACTGTATTGTGTTGGAAAGGTCACCTTGACCTAATCAATACTGCTCAGCTGCCAGGCTCCTGCAGAACACAGCACTTGGCTTACTCAAGTCTTACTCCTTCTGCCTGCATGGGTCTTTGCTCTCTGCTGCTTTTTAAGAGGACAAGAAGCTCAAAAAGGCAGGTAATAATTTATTTTCATGTTAAATTCAAGCACAACTGATGCAAAACCCAGCACATAAAGGGCAGCCTTGGCTCAGAGATAGGAGCTGACACCGAACTCTGCATTGGTAGAAGCAGAGCTTCTGCTACCTTGATGTTCCATTGATCAATTAAAGCTCTTCGTATAATTAGGTTTTTCCTCCTCGTTAAACTCCAACCTGTTTGTTTCTGCTTTTATTGTTTCTGCTTGGCGTTGAGTTGGGACTGGACACCCCTTCAGGGTGGTGGCCACCAGTGTTACTCAGGGGATGCAACAGGGAGCAGAGGTGCTGAGGGAGTGCAGCACACCCTGTCCTGCGAGCTCCTGTCACCAGCATTCACTGCTCAAGGCCTTTGTTCTTCTATCCCTGCAGAAAATAAAATTCCCCAGTGCCCTTCCAAGATTTCCCCGAGTACTTTGGTCTCCTTTGAGCGGTTTTAGTGCCTGTGCACCCCTGCAGCTCCTGCCCACCTCATTATCCTGCTGTGGGAACAGCAGGCTCTGGCACCTGGCTCGGGATTGCAACTAATGCTGTCCAGGAAAACACAACCAGTGCAAAACAATTTATAAAAAAATTATGTGGCAGATTGCTCTCCTCTCCCCCTCTTTCCAGCAGTGGAATTAGTAACCTTGTTCTGTTGTGGGTTTTTTATTGTTTTTTTGGTTGTGGTTTTTTTTTGTTTGTTTGTTTTGTTGGGTTTTTGTTGTTTGTTTGTTTTCAAAATATGGTTTTATAACAGAGTCCCAGGATGGTTTGGGGTGGAAGGGACTTCGAGGCCCATCCACTGACACCTCCCACTGTCATGAACCACAGATCTCAAAATGTGCAGGGAGGAGAATTCCCAGCCCTTTTCAAAGCCCTGGCTGCTGACACGGAGCAGGATTTGGCTGCACCCCCACAGCTGATCCCTGTGGAGTCCAGCCAAGGGAGCAGCAATAAGGCAGCTCTTGCTTGGGCTTTTATTCTGATTTTTGCTCGCATAGGCAAGAATTATGTTTATTAATAGAACAAATTAAGTAACCAAGTGTTCCCAATATATTCAGGACAACTAGGAAAGTGGAGACACCAGGACAACTGCTCCCTCCAGCTGAGTCAGGCAGATCAAACTGAGGAGTGAGGTGCAAGTTATGCAAGCAGCCTTTCGTAGAATCAGGGAATGTCCCGAGTGGGGAGGGACCCACAGGGATCAGAGTCCAACACCGCAACAATCCCACCCTGTCCCTGAGGCATTGCCCAAACACTCCTGGAGCTCTGGCAGGTTTGGGGCTGCCACCACCCTCCTCTACAATCAATGAGAATTTATTACCTGAGGGACCAACTCCACCTTTGTTTCTGGGGTCCCCCCCGAGCTCCCCATGTAAACTGAAATCACACTTCCTTCCCGCTGCTTGCTGGAAGACGTGTCAGGAAGTGTTTTACTTGGAAACCCTCAGGGAACATATTGGAAAACCAGAAAACATGAGGAAAAGCCTGCTCCTGCCAAGAGATTTTCCTTTTCCATCCCACTGCAGAGCACAGCCCCCGCCCTCGGCAGCGATGGCAGATGAGAGAAGAACTTTGGGGTTTTCACAGCCTGAGTGCCACAGCAGCTCCTGGCTGTGGATTCATAAAGAAACACATTCCCTGCTCGAGATCTTTAACGTCAGATTAAAAATAAAAACCAAATATTCATTTTTAGGGCCTTCCTAAAAATAAAAAATAAAAACTCTTTCGGTTGCTGAAACCACCTCCCAGCTTCAGCTCCCTGCCCCTTGGACTGCAGTAATTTCATTTAAATACTGCAAAAGAAGATTTGTTACTACCCCTCATCACTCAGCACCTGCAAGTTTATTCCAAATCCCAAAATACTTTGGAATGGGAGCTGGGTCCCTGCAGGAGAGCAGCAGGGCACTGTCCCACCTCCAGGGACCAGGCTGGGGCTGCCCTCCCCTCCTGGAACAGGGTCTAAAATCCCAAAATGGTTTGGGCTGGAAGGGAGGAGCAGGGTCGAAAATCCCAGAATCCCAGAATGGTTTGGGCTGGAAGGGAGGAGCAGGGTCGAAAATCCCAGAACGGGATTGGGTTGGAAGGGCCCTTAAAGCCCATCTCATTCCAGCCCATGCCATGGACACCTTCCTACCTCCCAGAGGGGACTGGAATGGAGAAGTTTCAATCCATTCTCAGGCACTTTTCAAGCAAAACTTCGGCCGATGTTGCTGCTGTCACATGAAAAACAGTTTGAACTCTTTTTGCCTCTTAGGCAGAATAATCAGTCCCTTCAAACTGGCAAAGGAAACAGAGCCACGGGGAGATGGGAAGGAAGGGATGTGGGAGCTGGGAGAATGGGAAGACAGCATTAATTACACACAGCCTGACAGGTGGAGGAGAAAATTCTACACTGCTCAAAAGGTAAAGAATTAAGAGATGATGGAAAGCGGGGAAAAGTGGTAATTTCTTTGAGCTGTTTAAAGAGTTTACCAACCTCTTACTGGAGCTCTGTGTGTCAGAAAGAGGTGGAAAACAATCCAGGACAAGAGGGAAATCTAGAAAATGCACAGAAGTGGAATTCAGGAGAACTGGAACAGATAAAAGGGAAAAAATAAGAGTGTGACGGGAACTTTAAACTATTTTAGATGTCAAAATGAGCTGGAAGTCTTTGAGAATCCAAGGAAAAGATCCCCACAGCTGGAGGTACTCTGGCCCTCACCTGTCAGGGAGGGATGAAGTACAAAAAACACCTGTGACAACTTCAACCCAATATTGCCATTTAAAAATCCAACAGGCACAAACCAATGCTGTTTGTGGGAAAGGGCTGATGTTAAAACATCCTGAACTGGCAGAACACAAAGGTGAAAAATTCTTTTTATTCCAAAATATAAAGAAAGAAAGTTAAAATTCAGACTTGATACAGATCAAAGCGCCTTGAAATGCCCAGCAAATGGCACTTATTGCTTGAAGGGAAAGCAGCAATAAAGAAACAAAACCACTCACCTCAGTTTGGGGAGGGAAAGTTTCTGAAGTGTTTTGCAGGACAGGAAAACAATTTCACTCAGATGCTCCTGAGGGAAGCCAGGAGAAAACTGGATATTCAATTTATAAAAGCAAGAAAAGAGCACATTGTGATGTTACCTTCGGCTATGAGAGAGAGAAATGAAAACACGGCCAGATTCAGAGGAGCAGCTCCCAAACATGCTCCCACTTCTTCTGAGTGACATGGAAGGAGCTTTGTGAAGTCCCTCCTGCCATTCAAAGCCTTTTGCATCAATAGTGAAATGTCAAGGTCCAAAAGAAAGGGTGTGGAACGTGAAATGTGGTAAATTAAAAACCTCCCAGTGAGTGGGCAGGGAATCCCAGATGGTTTGGGTTGGAAGGGACCCTAAAGCCCACCCAGTGCCCCCCCTGCCATGGGCAGGGACCCCTCCCACTGTCCCAGGCTGCTCCAAGCCCCATCCAGCCTGGCCTTGGGCACTGCCAGGGATCCAGGGGCAGCCCCAGCTGCTCTGAATAACCTGATTTCCCCAATATTTTGTCTAAATTCCCCATTTAGGCTGCATTTGTCCCAAACTGGAGAGGCAGTGCTGGAAGGCTTCACTGCGAGGAGTGGAATGAATTCACACAAACATCCATCACGGGGATGCAGAGAGAGTTACCACTGGTATTTCGGGAAAGGGAACTGCTAAATGACTCAGGGTGGAGAAGGGCTATAAAAAGCAATCAAAAAGCTTGTGAAAGGATCCCTGGATAGTTTAAAACAAATATTTTAACTCCGCTCTATTTTGAAAGTGTCTTAAAATAATGTGAGAGTGGATATTTTTATGGTGAAAGCAATGGCACATCCTGCTAATCCAAGTTATCTGTATGCAGACAGAATGCCAATCTTGTGCAGCATGGATTTGGGAATGTCCTTCCAGCTCTGGTTTATTTAACTCCTTCTGTGCTTCCTAAAGAAGATCCAGAACACATCCACTGTGCTTTGCTCCCAAAGTTATTCCTGCCTTTCAGCCTGGTGTTTCAGTCACACAGTGGGAGGAATATTCTCCGTCTCCCAGCGTGGATAAAGAGCATTACCTGCATCTAAGAACTCCCCACCTACAAGGAACCACTTGGAAAAGCTCTAAATAAAACAGAAAAACTCTGGAAAAACTGGATTTGGGGCAATCGCCAATTGCACAGCAGCTGCAAAAGGAGCAGAGGAAAAGCTTGAATGGCAACACAAAGAATGGGAAAGAACTTACTCCCAGGGATGGTGATCCCAGCACATCAGTGCTCCTGCTTTCCTCTTGTCTCCTGGGGAGGGGCTGGCAGGGGATGGGTCCTTCCCACCTGAGCTCAGGCTCCATGCAAACACCTCCTGGAAGCTTTTACTGCACACCCCCACGTGCTTTCCCAGCTGTTGGAATTTCTGTTCGGTAACAAATCTCCTCATGAGATCAGTGACTTCCCAACTCCTGCTCCTCTCTCCTGTTTCTCTCCTGTATCCATGGAATCTGCGTGCCAGGCCTGACGTGCTCCAGAGGAGAGACAGGAAAGTTCTTTGCTGCTCTCCAGATTTCTCCCGGACCAGCAGCGCTTTTGGCATTACAAAAGGGATCACATAGATGGTGAAAAAGGGGGAATGGAGTACAGCTTGGAAATCGGATAAGGGAGCCTTGTTTTACCAGGGGGAAAAAAAGAAGTTTCAGGCAGAGGGAAAGGAAAGTGAACGAGCATTGTGATTCCTGGAAAATTGAGCAGGATGTGTTTGGAACAAATCATACAAACCAGAAGGAGAACAGAAGGATTAAACTGTGTTTCTTCTCTGAAAGGGATGTCCAGGCTGCCCAGGGCAGTGGTGGAGTCCCCATGCCTGGAGGGGTTTAAAGGTTGTGGATGTGGCACTTGGGGACATGGGCAGTGCTGGGAGAGCAGCTGGACTCAATGATCCCAGAGGCCTTGTCCAATCTGGACAACCCTGAGACACAGGATATTTTGATTTCTTTGTTTGTTTGCATAAGATCCATCCTAGATGGACATAAAGAAGAAACAATTCTAATCCTTCTCTTTTTTCCCCTGGTTGATATGAGGAGATGACCACCACTGGCAGAGAAAAATCCCACCTAAGTCAGTTTCTAGGGAAGATCATTCCATCAAGTGCAGCTGATTTTTACATGTGAGTGAAGGTTCAGAGGGACCTACACCTTAGTACTTACCAAACTTGTATTTTATCAGCACAATATATTCAGCCCTGGCATTAGAATATTGAATAAAACATTCCTAAAAGGAAAAGCTTTGTAAAAACATCGCCTTTTGCTCTCAGGTACCATTAGAGGTGAATGACAGGGCTGTGTTTGTCTGTTCCAGCCTTAACAGTTGAAACAAAGAGCAATTGCAGAGAAATTCATGGAAAAATGCCCGATTTGCCCACACATTACTTGAATTCCATGAATGGATCTGTCTCTTGCAGCAGGCACGAGGCGATCAGCCTTACATAAATGCCCTACATCATCCGAGTAGTCACTTTCTGCTCTTCCAAATCCAACAGAATTATTTATAGCCTGGCATGAAATATTCATGGAAAAGTGTCCATTGCTTGAAATTTCTGCTAAAGAGTAATTTAACTTGGGTTTTTGAATTTCTTGCTATCAGAATAATTTAGGTCAGGCAAGAACCAACAATATCATTTGCCTACAAACCCCCTGTGAAGAGCATGACAAAGCTTTTAGGTTTGGAGTAGGGATTTTGTAAAAACCACGGTGAACAATGGGCCCAGTCCAGCTCAAGTCAATTATTAGCCCAATATTTCCAGTTATTTCAGCCTGATGAAGCCTTAGAAGCATTTTTAATTACCACAGCTGATTCTCCCCATTTCCAAAGCGCCGTTACACGGCATCGGATCAGGCACAGCAAATCTGCATTTCCTGGGGCCAGGAACAAACCAAACCAACCCCGCCACATCCCCTCCCAGGGCCTGCAGCCTGTCCCAAAAGCCTCTTCTGGTTTGAAACTCCTAAAATAACGACTCCAAAGGCACAGCAGCAGTGTGACTCCTGCTTTGGGGCTGAATGCAGTGAAAATTGGTGCTGTAACCTCAAGGGCTGTTGAACAGGGTCCAGATCACATCATCTTTGTGTTGACATATTTCACATTAGCATTGAATAAATCTCCTGGCTAAATAAATGTTCCTTTCCCCCCATCTTCAATATTTTATAGATTTTTTTTTTTTTACTAATATGCTCATCTTTACCTGCAGATAATAAATATGCAAAAACCCTGAAGCAATCGATGGGGAGAACATTAAAGTCCAATACAATAAATATATATGTGTGTGTCAATGAAAGCTGCATATCCACATATTTATTTATTTATGTGTGTCTTACAAGGAATTATTATTTCCACAGGCTTTGAACTGCCATTTTCCCTTGAAGGAGTTGAGATTTTATGGCCAGCAGATGTCATAAAAACATCTCCATTGCCACTTGCCAGCAGGAGCTGCTCCCACCCCTCACTCCAGGCTCTGCTCCTGGGCAGGGAGAGCTCTGCAGTTCCCGGGATGTCACTCGGGAACAAGGAATGGAGACGTCTCCAAACATGTGGAGCTGTCCAGCACCTCAGTGTCCCCATTGATGCCTTAAGTTTCAGCTTTTATATTTTTCAGACTCTGGGCTGTTCCAGTGTGTGGTTCTGGGTTTCACATTAAGTGTTGCTGAGCTCTCTTCACAGAGTAGGCAGACAAAACAATCCCTTCTCTAGCTGGGGACCAAGGACAAGCGATACAAATTTCAGGCCCAAGAGCAAAAACAACAGTGAGGTGAAGAGAGAAAAACAAGGAGGATGGAGCTTCATACCCTGGAGCTGTAATTGGGCAATTAACTCCAATGTGCTGATGGACCAGAACCTATAAAAGTGTGGGACCTCGTGGCCAGTGGTTCATTTTGTGACCATTTTGGGGTTCAGCCTGGGTGCAGGCCCTGCCCAGGGTGTGTCCACTGAGGCCTTTTAATAAATCCCTACTTCATCCTTTTGCTCTGCCTGCTCTCTGCCCCAGGTCAGCCTTTCTAGGCAGCACCACGAGAGTGGCACAGCCGAGCTGGGGGTGGCACAGGGCTGCTCCCTCCCTGCTGGGCTTTGCTGGTGCCAGCTCTGGTGCTGGTGCCCCCTCCAGCTGCTCAGCCCGTGTGTGCCAGCCCCAGCCCCAGCTCCAGCCCCAGGGCCACCCTTCCCAGCCCCTCAGCCCAGCAGGAACGCTCTGCCTGCCGCCCCAACACAGCCGTGGAAAAAGCCCCGTGGCCAGCTCAGCTCCTCCCCTTGGATCAGACCTGCAAGGAAAGGAGAGAGTGCCCCTGCTTGTGTATTTCACTTTACAGTAGACACCATCATATTGTAAAAAAAAATCTAAGAAGAAACACCAAACAACCCTATAAATCACAAAGTACTATTAAAATCTACATATAAGGACTTTAAGAGGGTTTTCATGTGATAAATCTAAGTATCTAAAGAACTGCTGTATCTAGAAAAACACATGACAAATATAAATATTACAGAGAAACTGTTTAGACAGTCAGAGAAAAAAAGGCCTTTTCAGAGTGGCACTGCCTGTCAATCTAGATGTCACATTTTTCAATCAAATTAAAACACACCTCTGAATATTATAGCACTAATTTTCCAAACTTCCCACAGCACAGCGGTTCCAAGCCATTCCTCCTGCTCCTGCTCTCCTTTTGCTCCTGTTGATTTTTCCTGCCTGCATATTTGATGTGTATTTATAATTAAAAAGCAGCCTTTGCTGCACCGTTAGCCCAAAAAGGTTCCGTACATCGTATGCTACGGGATGTAATGGATAAATAATAGGATATAGCTCCTTCACCTCGGGAAGCTGCTCCCACACGATGAAAAGGGAATCAGAACAACGCACCTGAATGTCAAGGAGTGGAACAAGAAGAATCAAAAATTCCCTGCTCCTGCACAGGGCTGTCATTACCATTTGAAATAATCCATCTCCCCCCAAATTCCTGCGGATAATGAAAAGGAAGAAGTGTTCTCAGCAAGCAGGTGTTTTTCCCATTGCTACCAAATAATTTAGGGCAGAATGTAATATTTTGACAGCGTGGCTATGTGGGAGTGTGAGCGGCTGTCAGGCAGGAATTCCCCTCCCAGACAAAGCTGTGTGAGAGGAACAATCTGGAACGACATCAAAGGCTCCCCACCCCGAGGAGGTCGAGCCGAGACCCGGGATGTGACACACAGCATCACATCCACGGGATCTGCTTGTTTATTTTACAAAATGGGGGGAATTTGGTGCAATTTCCAATTCTTCTCTTCCAATGTCTTCTCAGCCTCCACAAAACCAAGCCCATGGAAAGAGCTGGGAGCTGAAGTGGTTTGGTTAATAAGGCACTGGGATGTTGATTTGGATTCAGCTTGCCAGTGGAGGCTCCACATTCTGAAGGATTTTATGACACCACTGAAATCCTCATCCCTTTTCTCACAATTCTGTGCTGCAGCCAGGTGTGAACTCTAAATTTCAGATCCTAAGTGCAAAGCAAGGTCAGGCCTGCCCAGGTAATAAATATCTTTGCAAAGGTGAGTGAAAAGTTAATAGGAAATCTTGGGATCTGCTTGGGTTCAGCAGGTGCAGCCTTCCAGTGGGAATACATGCTCAGCTCCAGGTGACCATGGCACAAATGGCATTGGGAGAGGGGTTTCTAGACCCTGCATTTTACTGTTCCCTGTGCTGGAGGCACTCCAACATCACCACACACGGGGCACGTATTTGTTGTGACCTGGGCAGGGAATTTCCTTCCAACACTTTTCCCTCCTGCAAGTGGGACAAAGGCATCAATATTCATGGGCAGCTGACCACGTTAGCCCTGCTGAGTGCTTGAGCAAAGTAAAGGTGTTGCTTTCCCATTTGAGCAGGACAGACTGTGCTCAGCCCAAGCTGCTCTGGTGGATCCCAACCTTTTCCTGCCTCCATTCCCAGATTGTCACCTCCTGTCCACTCAGAGTGCATTGGGGCTCTCCTGGGGCTGGGACCTTCTCCTCCTCCTTCTCCTCCTCCTCCCAGGAGCTGCCTGAGGAACCGTGGCCTGATTTAACCTGCACTAATTCCCTCAGTGCTGGCAATAAATACCGGGAATTGCTGGAGAGCACATTCCCGTGGGGAGGAAAAAGGAGCATTTCCACATGGGCTCAGCCAGAGCTGCCTGGACTCTTTCCCTCAGGAGAATCTGCCTGCAGATTTAAATAGAAAATAACCCAAATTTAAATCCCAGCATTCCTCTGATTCTCTGCTTTCTTTCTGCCTCTCTCCACCCCCTTTCATAATCATATCTAAACCCTGCAACCCAAAAGAGCTTTCTCCAACTCCATGTAAATTCACATTCCTGGGAGTTCTTCCTCCAGTTTGTGACAGTGTGATTTGCTGCACATCTAAAGCTCCACCATGTCACTTAATCCTTTTCTATTTCAGTAAAAGCACAAATCACAAGTGGGATTTGGTGGGTTAGAAAAGGACAAATCAAAACTAAAAGGCAACATTCCTCTACCTATTGGAGAGGAAAGGGAGGAAAACTGTTCACCTGTGATAAAATCTGCTTTAATCAGCAATTATTCTTTAGAAGAACCTTCATTGTAACAGAGATAAATATGTTAAAACTTCTTCCAAATACGACACGCTTTTCTGTTCTTCATTTATCATTTTTGTATGAGAATTGATTGTCTTTACATTACACAGCCCCATCTGTTCAAACACAAAGTTACCATTAAATAAAACCCGGCATTCAGGAATTCAGTGTTAATGGCAATATTATGAGTGCAGGAAAGCTGTGCCTGCATTCCCAGCCCTCCGTGCTTTCCTCAGAGGACTGGTGCATTTCCTGGGCATCCAGATTTTGCTTTAAATAAAATAAATGTGGTATTTACCCACTGACAAAGGGAAGGGAAGGAATTGTTCCTGCCACCAGCCTGGCTGCTAAAAATAAAGGCAGAGAATTCTAATCTCAAGAGGCAGTTAAATGAAACAAGGAAATTCTTCTGCATAACACAACATCTTTTCCTTTCCCTTTCCAAGTTCCTCTCCACACAGACACTTTCTTTTCCTGGATTTTTGCAGTAGGAGGGGAAACCCCATTTAAATTTTCCTGCAATAGCAGAGATTGCAGCAATAACCCCTGACCCAGCAAAGCAAAACAAACTAAAGGAAAATCTTTGGATTTGAAGGAGTTTGCCCAAAATAAAATCAGGAGGCATCTGAGGTGGAGGGTGCTGCATAGCAACAGTGGGCAACAGAGCAGCACTGCCAGAGCCAAGGCTGTTTTCCTGGGAAAAACCCCAGATCAGCTTACCTGGCCCGAGCAATAATTAAAACACGGGATCTGCATCTCCACAGAAAAATTTCATCATGCTCAGAAACACCAGCCCCAGCACTGAGGAAAAAAAAAAAAATCATTTCAGTAATTTATAAAAATAGAGAAGGAGAAATGAGGCTTAAAGGAGTAAAGTAAAAGAAGACACAAACCCAGTGTCATGGCAGTATGGGAAAAATATCCATTGTCAGGAGCATGGGATAAAAAAAATCTAATTATGGACCCACTAAAGTCAGATTCCAGTTATATGGATTTAAACTCAGCAGTTAGCTTGGGAAGATCAGAATCCAAACAAGTCAAAACTTTCCCTTCCTCCCCAACCTATTGGATGGCTCTGTGATATACGGGGGGGTCGTGTCCTGACATTCTCCTGGACTGGAGCTGGGGCAGGCAACAGACCCCGAGCTCACTGAAGTGGAGGGAAATGCTTGGCTGTAAGATAATGTAAAATCCTCCAAAATCCTCTCCTGGCAGCCCACTGTCCTCTGAACAGTCCCCAAAGCAAACACAGCTCTGGTCTAAAGCAAATTGTCACTGCAGGTCTGAAGAAGACTCAACTCTGCTCATTCCTGGGGTGCTGGCCCAAAGCAGCTCCACCACTCTGTGCTCCTGCAGGAAACTCCCCATTCCCAGCCTCTGGAACGACCCCCAGGAAGGCGCCGGCAGGAGCTGCTGCTGAGGACGAGGGGGAATGTGCTGTTCCCAGGCTGTGAAAGGAGCTGTTTGCTGCGGAGCTGTGCTCAAACCATCTCTCAGAAATCCGAGTCCCAATTCCCTGGCAATCCACGCTGACCTCTGCCACCCCTCCTGCAGGCAGAGATGGCTTTGCAGGGAAGAAGTGGCCCTGCTCGTTAAGCAGCACTTCCTCAGGTTAACACTTCCATTTAAATTTCTGTTTAAACTCCGTTTCCCAGTGCCCTGGAGTGACTGAGGGGCCTTCAGAAACTTCCCATTGATCCCGGCTGAGGATGAGGGAATTGTGAAGCCGCAGTTATGAGCCCTGTTATTATGCCAGAGGAAAAGTGGTGCCTGCAGCAACTCCTGTGAAGGATCCAGCATTGCCTGGGACAGAGAATTAAGCACAGCTCCCAGCACAATTCCCTGGAGAGAGCAACCACTGTCCCAGCCCATTAGGCACGGAAAACATCAGAGGAAGCTTTACACTTCGTGTCCTTCTCCCAGCCATCAGCTCAGCTTTTTCTCTCTCCACTTATAAAAGATAAAATCAAGAGAGTCAGGATCCAAAGGAGACTTAATGTGGGTGAAAACAACAATAAAGCCTCTTGCTCCCTCTCTGCAGCCCCAGCAGACGCCGCCCGGCGCTGATCCGGCTTCTCCAGGCCTCGTGTGCCACAGCAGTTCCTAAAGATTCAGGAAAAGGTGATGAGTCAGTTCCTCTATCTTGATCAAATTCAGCTGGAACTGCAACAGCAGCAAAATGCACTTTTATCTGCAAGAGGGGGAGAGAAATAGAGGGCACAGATTAGACACAAAGGACAGAACCGGCACATTCCCAAACCCGAGATTCTCATTAAGGCACGAGGAAAGAAAACCAGTGACAAATGTGCTCTTCTGCGAGGCAGATAATGGAAAAGGTAAAGAAAACGTACGTTACGCACAGGACATTATAATCCTTTACAGCACAAAGTCTGCAGTGTCTCAGTTTAAAAAAAGGAGAGAATTCCTGATGAAAGGCTGAGCGCTGCCTCAGCCCCGCGGCGCCGCGAGCAGCTGATCGTGAGCACGCTGCAGACTTCCAACTGGATAAAATACAATGGGAACGGAGGAGAAAAGTGGATTAGACCGTGAAATATAAGTATGACACTATTAAAGAATATTATGATACTTCACAGTGTAGAAAGAATAAAAAGTGGAATCACTGGGCTGTGGAAGTTCTTCTTTCCTCAGATAAATTCCGAGCGCGGCGTTACCTGACAGAGGCAGAGGGAAGCTCTTGCTTCAATAGTTTTTCTAATTTGTTCAATTCCTTAAAATACACTGGGAAGCTGAACACCTCTAACCGAAATTTCTGGAGGCAGAGGGGAGTCTCAGCGGGGCAAAACCTGCTGGTGGTGGTCCCCCAGCCAGACTGGGCTTCACCAAGAGCAGGTGATCCCCCCTGCACCCAGGGGCACCTGTGGGGGCTGGGGAACAGCTGCACCCAGAATTTGGGATTAAAAGAGAGGGAGATTCCATGGTATGCAGTAAACACCAGCGGCCCTGAGCTCTTCCCAGAGAGTGGGAAATGGGTGCACTGGGCTGGACAAAAAGGATAAACAGCAGTAGCCCAGCTAGAAGAGAACGGTGCGAATGCCACGCGCGCTCAATCCGCCTGCCTGAAAGGAATCCCGATCCCAGCGAGGTCTGAAGGTGCTCGGGGCCCTGGGAGTCCCCTTGACTGAGCCATCACAGTAACAGCCTGGTTTTGGCCTGCAGCGTTTGAAAATGGCTCGTTTGGATCTTGAGGGATATTTTTTCCCCCTCAGTGTTCATCCCTCCTGTTTTCCAAGGCACCTCAAAAAATGTTTTCTGAGAAGTTTTAAGTTTTATCCACAAGAGTGTTTCACATGTGAAAGGAATGCAGAGCTGCCAAACCCCACTGCTGGGTGTCAGTGATGCTGACCCTTCACCACACAGCACCTGCTCCCCAACAGGTTGGAAAAACCTACCTCTGCTGGGCAATAAAATCTCATTTATATAAAAATCACCTTAAAGGCAGCCCCACACGTGGTCCTGCAGCTGCCAGGGTGGAGTTCAAGACCTTTCCCGGGGCAAGAAGGAAAATGCTCTTGGGAAATAAGCAAGGTCATGTATTAAAATGGGAATTTAGATTATAAACCTTACAGAAATAGATAAAAAGTTAAAACATATATAATATATATATGTTATATCCACTTCCCTGGAAAAAAAAAGCCAATATAAAGAAATAAATAAAATATTTCACTTTCTAACAGCTTTTTAGAAGTATTTGAAGCTCCCAGTTAAAATAAAACAAAACAAAACAAACTCTTAGCAGGCAGAAAAGCACTGGAATAGTTCAAACTGAAGGGATCTAAACAAGATAAATAGGAGGCAGAAGGGGATGACACAGCAGCTCATTAGGAATGGTTCACAGAACAATCTTATCAGTGAGAACATTTTCCCCCTTCGTTTTAAGAAAGCATTCATTTAATAGGAAAATTAATTCTGAGCCTTGACTAAATGAAGCCTGGAGCCTTTCAGCAGGGATGGAAGGAACTTGTTGGGTGTTTGATTTCCAATTTATGCCCCAGACAAGCCTGGAAATAACGGAAGTTTGATTCAGGTTAAAAATCCATTCTTTAATTATTTCCCTGGTGGGAGCTGTGGGCACCTGGTGCACCCTGCTGCTGCCATGGGGAGAAAGGAGATTGGGGAGCATCCCAGGGAAAATGGGGAGCTGGGAATGAACAGCTTTAATGGTATTGCCGACATTTCCTACCACAAAGGCACTGGTGGAATTCCAGAGCTGGTTCTGAGCAGGCTGAGTTGGACTCAGAGCTCCTGGTGGGTCCCTTCCATTCATATCCTGTGAAAGGCCTTGATTGGTTTTGTTTGCTCTGAATAAAATGTGGGATTTTACACTCTGTCATTTTTGGAGACCGAAGCACTTATTTTTTTAACAATCTACCATCTAATTTTTACTCTTTTTTTGCAACCAAAATACTTGCACCCACTTGAAATTGAAAACTCCAACATTTCATTTTCTTTTTTAAATATGGTCTTTCGCAGGAGCGATGGCAGAGATTCCGAGGGGCTTGGAGCTGGGTTTTCATTTAGATAAGCTGCCCGTGGCCAGAGAGGTTATTTACCTTATCCCCACCATCTCTGGGCCTCAGCTCTGCAGCTGGGGCTGGGACAGCTCCTTGGGAGCATCAGCAAATCTAAATCTTGTGTAGCCAGGGCAGGGGGAGCAGGGAGAAATCATCTGCCATGTCAGACCCTTCAAACATGCAGTAATTCCATAACCATTAGGTTCCTGCAGGGCATTAATCATACCAGATATTGCAGCAGTTCTTGTCTCCCTCTCCCACAAAACCCGGGAGGAGGCAGAGCGGGCTGCACGAAGCCCAAGGAATAACAAATTCAAAATTAAACACATTTTCCTTTTTAATCCTAAACTGCTTGAACTATAATGTTTCCCCAACCTCCTTCCTCCAGTGAGAGCTGCTAGAGATACAAACACAGCAGCATTTGATCCAGAATTAATTACAGTGATATGAAAGGGTAAAGTGACTCAATGACTGTGCTTTCTGACAGCCCAGAGGAATCTCTATTAACATTAAAACAAAGAATGATCCATTTATTGCACTAATTCTCCATTTAGGACTCACTTCAGGAGCCCCCCCCAGCCCTCAAACCTGAACCCTGTGTCTGCATTGAGGGAAGTGCTTCACGTGATAATGAACTTTAAAATTATCCCTTTCTTGTGAACAAAGGAATTTAACTTATAAATGAGGAGTGTTTCTAATTCCTGCTGGGGAAACTGAGGAACGAAGCATTTCTGGCTGTTCCCTGCAGGCAGAGTGGGGGTGCTGGCACCTCGGGGGCTCCACACTCATTCCATGCCCCACAGGCTTTCAGTCTGTTGGGCTTGGGTCTCAGAGCCCAAACATCTTCCAGAAGAATTCCAAACGTGTGCAGCCCGGGAGTGACACCCTCCCTGGAGCCCGGAGCCAAAGCTCAGCCCCTCCTTTCCACGCCGGCCCCTCCGCCGGGAACGGCTGCACATCCTCCATCCCCTGGGCAGCAAAACGGGAAACGCACAAAGGAGGTGCCCAAAGGCTCAACAGCCTGCAAGTTTTGATTTTATAGAATCACAGAATCCCAAAATGGTTTGGGTTGGAAGGACCTGAAAGCCCATCCAGTGCCTCACCCGCGGGCAGGGACGTCTCCCACTATCCCAGGTGCCTCCAAGCCCCAGCGTCCAACCTGGCCTTGGGCACTGCCAGGGACGGAGGTGCTGGAAACTTCCACCATTTCCTTTCTGCTGCAGCAATTTAGTTCTGCTTCCAACACCTCTGCCTGTTTTGCAGCCCAAACACGGAACGAACAAAGCCAGCCCAGGAGAAGCTGCCGGGAGCCCCCGGGCAGCGCGGCGCTGCCAGCCCTGCCCTGCAGCAGCTCACCACGGGGACGCCGCAGCAACGCCCGGCGAGCTGGCAGGAGGCACAGGAGCACCTGGAATCCATCCCAGCTGGCAGCAGCCAGCGTTAAACACCCGATCAGCGGCGGTAATGCAGGGCTGGACTCAGCAGCGAGGATTTCACCGTGGAAATCGCCAGGAGCTGGGCTGGGGATGTGCTCAGAGCGGGACCCAGCACTCCCCCTGTGAAACACCACTTTGGGAGCTCACACAGCCTGAAGAAGAGCAAAGCAATTCTAGAAACTCAGTTTAAACAAGCTCAAATCTGTCCTGGGTGCGCTGCCAATTTCTCCTTGCACATTCCTGCTTTGTACAAAGGGAAATAAGAGCAAAATCTGGCCCCCAAACTGCCAACAGCTCTCTGAATGCTAATTTAGGCTTTTCAAATATCCAAGTATATACAAAAGCACAGCTCAGGTTTGAAAAACAACCAGAACTGGCTTTAAAATGTCTGCACTCTCTTTTCTCAATGTTCCCCAGGCAGAGCACAGCTCTTCCCTATGGCCGAGGCTGCATCCCAGAGGAAAAAAAGGATTTTACCTGTGCTGGAGCCAGGGCCCACACATGGAGCTCCATCGTGGTGTTCTCCATCCAGAAGCTCCTCGGGTGTCAGCAGTTTCCCTGGGAAGCAGTTCCTGGCTTCAGGAGGAGTTTGAAACCTCAGGGCTTTGTCACATCTTGCAGAAGGCTTTTCAGAGTTACTCCAGCGTGGCCAACAGAGCCCAATCATCCACTGACATATTCCCAGAGCTGCAGTGACCATGGGAAAGCCAGTGGCCAGCAGGTTGGAAACTTTCTTTTATGGACTTCTAATTGTTTTTATCATCTCGTACAGGTCTTACCCCGTAGCACTTTATACCAGCAGTTATTTTAATTAAGCTTCCCAATGTCATGATTTTCATTCAATTCAATTGTTCCACTGAACCAGTGCCAGCTCATGTTTTTAAAAAATTGATGAGCACCTCTTTGAGATTTGTACACCAGGCAGAAGCGGTGCAGCTGCCTTAGGTTTGTCAGTCCAGACACAAATACTCACCTTGTGGCAACAGAAATACCCAGGAATTTTGTTGTGCAGGATAGTAACCTGCATGGCAATTAACCAGCAATTAATTACTTTAAAACACATTCAGCTGACCACTTTGAGAATGGGTTGATTACTTATTTTGAATTTTAAACACTTGAAACAGCCCCCAGTCCGTTTTCTTGGACTGGTGTCCCTGGGCACGAGGTCATTCCCTGCACCCCTGGCAAAAATCAATGTTCCCAGTTCTGTGGCACAGAATGCCCCAGTGCCCCAGAGCAGGGCCAGGTGCTGCACAAAGGAAATCCCAGCCCTGCCCCGCCGAGTTTCATCCAAATGTCCCATTTCTGGCACAGCCAGCCCTGCCTGGACAGAGGGAACCTCTCCCACCTTATCTGGCGTTGCTGCTATTCCTTAGGAATGAGGGAACACTGACTGGAGCATTAAGATAAACTTTAGGGCCCCATCTGGAGGCTCTGAACACGTGCACCATGCTCATTAACAAATACCTCATGTTTTATCACCACAGCTTCCCTTGCCCTGCTTATTTTGCATTGCATTTTCTCCAGTGAATCAAATGGGGACAGAATATTTCCTCTCTGGGAGGGAGCAAATGTCCCATCAAGCGAAACAGACACTTCTGGATGAGTCTGTGCTCTCCAGACCAGTTCCTCTGCAGATAAATAAACCACAGGGAAATTCAGGTTCTCAAGTAATTCTCATGGATATGATAGACTAGAAATGGAAAATATGAAAGGAATATTATCTCCAAGTATTTCAAAGTGACTGTAGAGATAAACTGGTTTTTTTAAATGATAAGATACAGAGTGATATTTCTTTTTAAATTCTGATTTTTATGTTTATTTATTAACAGCAAGCATTTAAACTTCCATGTCCTCACCTTGTATCCCTTTATAAAATAAGGTAAAATAGGATTTTCCAAAGAATTTATAAAAAACATTAGAGGGAAGCAGGAAAATGGGAAAGGTGCTCTCCCACAGGCTCATAGTTCCTTCTCCCAGCAGGTTTTCTCTCTGTAGCATCCCATGATCAAAATAAGAACCAGAGTGGCACCTTCCAGACTGCAGAGAACTCATTACACTGACAGATTTGCAGGATCCCATTATCAGGACTTATCAAATATCTGCATTTATATTGGAAAATAGGAAATTGCTGTTGAAAATGAGGCAGAAAAACCGTGATGGAATGCGTTTTACCCGTGCAAAATTCAGGTTAAATTATAGCAGATACATTTATTTCACTCTTTAGGAATGCAGACAAACAGCTCAGGTTCCTAGTGCATCATGCGAGGTGTGATTAAAGTCTGGCCCTAAAAGGACAAGGTTTTCCTGCCTTTCTGTGGAGCAGGGAGGGAATAAAAGCACATTTTGTCTCACCTGAGCTGGGAATGGCTCCATGAGTTAACGGCCCTTGCTCTGAGTGAAGGGATTAAAGCTCCTCTGCCCTGCCTGACCTAAAACACGTCCAATACAGCAAATTTGTGATAGCACTCACTCCCTCTGGGACTCTCCAGTAAAAGCTCTCCCTTCTCTCATTCCTTCAGAATTCCTCTTTTATCCCATTTTCCCAGGTGTTTTCTGGCAGAGGCTGCACTTAACTCTTCCCAGGTGTTCCTGTTTGAATCCAGGGGAGCTTTGAGCCATGAAAACCAGGCTTGTGAAGCTTTTATGAGCCAGCAGAAATCCAGGGATGATGCCTCACTATCATTCCCAGAGGGAATTTGAATTTTCCAAAACGCTTTTGGTGTCCAGATTCCAGGGTAGCACAACAACCAGCTGCAGCACTGATTTTGGGATGATTTAAGCTAAACCCTGTCGATGACTGGGACCTGGACTGGTGGTTGGTGGGGAACTCTTCTCCTCCTCTGCCTTCACACCCTCCCCTCGCTGTCCTGAGCATCCCACGAGTGCCCTGAGGGATCAGTCACCATCGCCTGGGCACGTTTCACACGGAGGGAGGTGTCCCTGCCAGGGCAGGGTGGAATAGGATCAGCTCTGAGGTCCCTCCACACCCAACCCAACCCATTCCAGCAGCGTCTGATTGTACAGATAGAAAATACGGCGACAAAAACCAGAAATGAGCCTCTTCCAAAAACACCAGAGATGGAAGAATAGCCCCCAGCCTCTCCTGGTCCTCCCCTGGCCCTTCCCCCGGGACCAGAGGAGCAGCAGCATTCCCCCAGCCTCTGAATTCTGCAAATTCAGAATTCTCTCTTCAGGCCACTTGGCAGAACTAACCTCTTTTAATCTGCTCTCTTTATGGCACCTCTCTGGGCTGACAAAACTGCGATTTATGGACTGTCAGGCAAGTCCACAAGGTCAGCGTCTTCCTCCAGGAATTCCCTTCCTCCAGCGGCGTGAGTGGCCGGGGAGGGGATTTAAAGGCAACATTTCACTCGCTGGAGCCTCAGAGCTGCACAGTGTTCCAGCAGCAGCGTTCTAAAGCAATACAAACACACATCTATTTGGCAAATTAATAAAAAATTAGGGCACTGCTTTGTTGGAGTGATTTTCCTGTAAGGAAAGTGGAGCACGGCATGGAAAAGTACAGCTGGGAGCTGTGGGAAGGTGTTTGTGCACCAGTGACCCCGTGGCAGACCCAGGGAGCTGCACCACTTAATTCTTTATCCAACTTATTAGGGGTATTCCCATGTGACCGGGGCTCAGCAGCTCCCCTAATGCAGGGTGAGAGGGAGAGACACCGTGCCAGGGCTCTGTGGCACTTGCACTGATTAGTCCCGAGCTCCCACTTTATTGATTCCCTCCCCAGCCCGCTCTCCAGGGAAGAGCTGTGTGCTTTTTGTGGAGCAGTCACATTTAGAGGCTGAAAAGAGGCCCTTGAAGATTCAGAGGATAAAAATAATTACCTTTGATTCTGAAAATCAATATCTTTTTTTAACCAATCTGGCAAGACTGTGTCCAACTAATTAGTTAAGGAAAAAATTATTTATGCAAGATTAGTACTTCAATGTCTCCAATAAGATATTCATTGGCATAATATTGAGGGGGCAATTGTGAAGTATTAACTGATTTAGCACAAACAGATCGAAAAAACAACTATTCTGACTGAAGGGAGTCAACAAGAGATGGAGAGGGACTTTTTACAAGAGCATGGAGTGACAGGACAAGGGGGAACTACTTCACAGTGACAGGGGGCAGGGACAGATGGGATACTGGGAAGGAATTCCTGGCTTTGAGGGGCTGAGGCCCTGGCCCTGAGGCTCCAGGGTGCCCAGAGCAGCTGGGGCTGCCCCTGGATCCCTGGCAGTGCCCAAGGCCAGGCTGGACACTGGGGCTTGGAGCAGCCTGGCACAGTGGGAGGTGTCCCTGCCTCGGCAGGGGTGGCACTGGATGGGATTTAAGATCCTTCCAACCCAACCATTCCATGATTCTGTGACTTGACAGACCAAAACTGGGTTACAACCAGACCAAGTGATTAACCCGGGCTCACACAGACCATCTGCAGCACAGGCAAAACCAGCACCAACATCTTCCAGTCCGTAACCACCTGCTCATCCTTCTCCTCCGATTCCCTGAGCCGTTCGTGCGGTCTCACAGGACAGAGGCTGGAATTTCAATGCAGTTACACATCTCCTCCCAAAGGATTCCACTGCCTTAATCTGAGGAAAGCCATTCACATGCACACCAGCATCTGCAGAACTGCTCCCTGGGTGAGAAATATTTCAAAACATGCCCCCTGCAAGGGGAGAAGCATCTGCCCCCCTTTTCTCCTACATGTGTATTTTGCATCTGTAAACCATAAACATATGATAAAAGCACTGCAAACCTCAGTGGAGCTCGAAGGCAAAACCGATCTGTTTTGCTCTGCCAGTTTGAAAATGGTTTTCTTGATGAAACTCATGAGTCTGCTGGAGACTGAGACACAGATGGATGAGCTGAGCATATGATAAACCTGCTGCATGAGTTTGTAGTTAATTGCCCATCATCTTTTTTGTCTCCCCATAAAACATTTCACGCCCACCTTGCACAGTAAAGGTAACCTGAGTGTCATAAACCATTTGTCTCCTGAGCTTTCCCTGCTGCACTCCCCGAGCTCTCGTGGTGAGAGAGCTGTGGAGACAAGACAAATCTGCTGAACCCTTTTACAGATGAAACACGCTGCATCTTTCATCAAATAATCTCCATTCTCTAATGAGAAGAAACACCTCCCAGAGTCATTTGCATGCTAATATCTTTATTTCTAAAACAATAAGCAGGCTGGGACTCTCCGAGCTGCCAGTCAGCACAGACACTGCATTTCCATGAGCCAAGGGTGGAGAGAGGCCAAGAAACCAAGTCCCTTCCCCTGGGCACACAGGGGACTTTGGGCTGAGCACAAAGAGAGGCAAAGTGGCCCAGGACCAGAATCATTCCCTGAGTGGGGCCCATCACTGCTGGGCTGTGCAGGGGCAGGAGTTGGACATGGTGGTCCCTGGGAGTTCCTTCCAGCTCAGGGTATTCATAGAATCTCACTCTGGTGGAAGGGACATTAAAGATGATTTGTTCCACCCCTGCCATGCCAGGGACACCTCCCACTGTCCCAGGTGCTCCCAGCCCCAGGGTCCAGTCTGGCCTGGGACACTGCCAGGGATCCAGGGGCAGCCCCAGCTGCTCTGGGCACCCTGGGCCAGGGCCTGCCCGCCCTCCCAGGGAAGGATTTCATCCCAACATTCAATCTAAACCTACCACTCCCAGCTTTAAACCATTCCCCCTTTCCTGTCACTCCACACTTTTGTTAGAAGTCCCTCTCCACCTTTCCTGGATCTCTCCATTCTGTCTTGCATCACATTTTATATCCTGCCCTGCCTTCAGAACAGCTGCAGGAGCAGGGTGCCAGGCAGGTGGAGCTGGTACCGCAGGTACCCCCAGGGCTCCTCACACCTGTGCATCACCGGAGCATTCCTCTCTGCCTCCTTTTATATTTCCACTGGGGGGCAAAAGCTTGCAGGAGCAGGTCATTTCAGGGCAGCAGTGAGAAAGACAAAACACTGTCAAGCAGCACAGCTCTAAACCTGCCCTCTAAAAGCTCTCCTGGTGCTTTGCCTGGATGCCAGAGCAGAGAGGCTGCTCCTCCCTGCCACAGCTCAGAGGCAAGCAGTGTCACTCTGCCCTGGTGTTGGGACTGTTCCTGCCTCCCAACGTCTCTGCTCGTCTGAGCTGAGTGATTCTGGTGGGCAGCAGTCACTGAACAAAGGGAAAAGAGGAAAAAAAAAAAAAAAACAGTCTTCCTTGCACTGAGTCCATTCAAAGCAAATGGAAGCCTTTCCTCCATCAGAGCAGCGCTGCCAAGCAGGCCCTCTGGAAACCCAAAAAACCTTCCAGTGGGGGCATAGCTTCCCAGGAAACTTTTCCTCAGCAATGGAACCTTGGAGGAGGAAGGAGCAAAGCCTAATGGGCAGTTAAAAGAATCAGCCCCACTTTGCTTCCCGGTTCACGGCCCTGATTCACAGGATTGAATTCTCCAGCAAAGAGATATTCCCTGCTCCCCTCAGGGCACGGATTGGCTTTCCCTGCCCAGAGCAGCAGAGAGCAGAGGAGCTGCCAGCACAGGGCTCCTTGCTCTTGAAAAGCTGCTGGGAACAAGCAGGACTCTGCTGAACACCTGATTTTGGAATTTGCTGAATACCAGCAGGAACAGCTCAGGGAAGAGGAACAAACTCTTCCAACATCACGGCGCAGCCTCTGCTGAGGCATGAACAGCAACACAGATAACAGAAGTGGGACCTGGATTTATTATATTGGGTCCTATATTTATAACATTGATCATATTTTGTTATATTGGCAGCTCTCCAGAGGGAATCACACCAAGTCTTCACCTTGCTAATGAATATAATCAATAATCAATATAACAGATACTTTTAATATCCGTGCATGCAGACACATTCGGTTGATTTTGGTTACGTGTTCATGGGTTTGTGTCCTTACATCTCTCAGTGCATTAAAACTGCATGTTTGCACTGCCCATTTGAAATTTCACCTCTTTTTTTAGCCTAAAACGTAGTTTTACTCTATGAAAATATAAAAGAACATTATACAAAGGTAAAAATTATATTTATCTAAGAGCATGACTGTTATAAGAACTTGAGAAGTGATGAAAATTATTAAAACCACTCCTGTCCTGATATAAGGTCAAGAATTGAAATAATCTTGTCAGCAAGGAATTAGAAAGCCTCTCCCTCTCTCAGGTTTCTGTGGAAGTGCTTCAGAGATGCCCATTTTTCCCCATGGACTTGAGAAGAGCCATTCCACATGCTCTGTTTGTCTTTCTGACTGCATTAAAACAAACAGTTTCCGTGGAGGGAGTTTTTCCCCATCTCCTTCAAAAGGCTGCCACCATATGGGGGATTGGTTTTAATACAAGGCTCAGTTTGGGGTTTTGCATGTAGAGCTTGCTAGAGCCTCAGCTCAGCCTCGGGAAGGAGAGGGCCCAGGAGGGGAACACCACTGGGAATTGTGACACAGAAACAGCTCTGTCCCACAAAGGGCTGGGGTTACCTTCCCCTTTAAAAATCTGCATTCCTGCTAAACATGGCATTGTTTTAATTCACATTTCATCCACTTGTGGCATGTACGGTTCTGCGGATTTGGGACCTCACCGCTCCAATTCTGCTGGAGGTGAAGGATCCTTGTCACTGACTCTACTCCCTCATCTCGTCACCTGCTCCATGCAAGGTGTCCCTGCCCATGGCAGGGGTGCAACCACATCATCTTTAAGGTCTCCTCCAAGCCAAACCACTGTCCCACTCAGATATTCTATGAAAAAATGAGCTCACCTGCCCAACAGGAGTGGGAAGATACCCTGGATCCAGAGGAATGGCATCCCCAATCCATGGACAGCTGTGGGCGAGCAGTGAAAGCTCGTACTCTGAGAATAAACATGAACAAGGTAAAACACATTGTCTTTCTATGGGAACTAAGAATGAAGATGAAGAAAATGAGTGCAGGTGAAATGAGGGAAGCATAAAACCTTTTGTTGCATTAGAATTTCTCCACCAGATCTGATAATATTCCACACTGGAGCACATCAGCTGAAGAACTAACCCCAAAATAGTACTTGAATTTGATAAATAAAATAAATCCCCATCTCTCAGTGGAACAGATTAAGCCAGAGGTTCTTCCTATCAAGCTATAAATGTCATGTGAAGATCAAGTTCCCATCTCACATAAGTGTTTGTTCAACAAAGCACGGCAGGGCCTTCCCAGGGAGCTTAAACAGAGCAAGAACCTGCAAATAATCCTGCTCTCAAATTTAATTCCTCTTGCAGACCGGGCAGTGCCACAACCCTTCCCTTGTCCAGACAAGCACAGAGCATTGCTGAAGCCCAGAGCTGGAGCTGGCCACCTGAGACAGGTCATTTCCAGGATTATTTGCCCTGCAGATCACACCCCTGGGCCTGTGCAGGGCAAACCTGGGGGCTCTGGGCACCTCTGGGTCTGCAGAGCGTGGCTTTGGAACAAGAATTGCCAGATTGCATTGAGCAAAAGTCTGAGTAACCCAGACCCTGGCAGTGTCAGGCCACCAATTCTACTGCAAAGCAAGGATCCATAAATTTCTCCATACGGGCACCAGCCTCTGTAGGGAGGGATTTATGAGGAAGCACAGCCTTTGGGAGTGCAATTCCCTCTTCTTTACCATTCTCCCAAGAGAGTCACTCCAATGTACAGAGAGTGATGAGAACATGGAATTAGAGGCAGCAACATGCACAAATACAGGAATTGGCCTCACAGTGAGGAAGAAGTGGGCTCACATCACCCCTGGGTTGATCCTGGAGCTATTCTGGATGCAGAGTGACCACGCCAGGATAAAAATGATGGCTTAAGCTGAAAAATTCATTCCTTGAGCCATAATTACATGAATGAGGAAGTATTTTTTCCTGCCCCTTTCTTGGCCCAGCAAACTGTTGGGAATAAAGTGCTGTAGCTCTTCCTGGGGATCCCTCTAGCTCTAAATACATACTGGAGGAGGTACTTCTGTGACTGTATGGAAAAGCATTTCCTGTACACTGTAATTGATCTCTATTGATCCCCACGGCTGAGAACATGGCCCTGTTCTCCCTCAGCTCCTTTTCCCTTCCTGCCACACACACATGGATGTTTCTGTCCATAGCAGAAACCTGCCTGGCCCTCTCAGATGTCAGGGGGCATCAGTGGGATTTTTATTTTATTCTTATAGCGCCACTGGATTTTTACCAACAATGATATCCCAGCCTGAGGTTTTATTTGCCTCATAAATTCAATGTTTCCTTTCATAGCAGATGTGGAACTTGTGTGCTGTCCTACTCTGGAACAGAAGACAATAAAAGTAATAAATTCAATGTATTCAGCTTGTTTTACCTGGATCTGGCACTAGCAGTTCCCTTAAAGCCTGGTGCTGTGGGAAGACTCTGCTGATGCCTCCACTGCAGTCAGGGGGTAAAAAAGGAGGGGGAAACAAGGAAAGGAGGTATTGTCGAAGCCCAGGAATGACCTGCGTGTGCACAGCTCCACGCTGAGCTCGGATACAGAGCTGAAAAACACTTGGGCTGCACAAACTCCCACCTGTTCCTCGCACACAAACCAGGATTTTACCCAGAGCAGCTCCTGATGCCAAGGAAACTGGAAAGATAAGGAGCGAGAGGAAAAGTTATTACATTTAACATGCTATCATTAGCAACAACAGGTTTAAACAAACCATCATAAACTATTGCCTGCCACGTTCCCTTCCCACTGCCAGCGGAACCAGCAAATATTCCGGACGGTCCCGGTGGCTGTGGAGCTTAAATGAGGTTTTATCTCCAGTAAGTGTTTATTTCACTCTCCATAAAGTAAAAGGCACCACAGTTTAGAAATAATGCATTCCCAGCCCTGAGTATTATGGGGAACCCATTATTTTTATTGCCTGCTGTGTAAAGGATATTTCATATTTAGGGAACGGAGCTGCTCCCAAATAAATAAGGAGGTAGGAGCTGCATAAAAGCCTTGCTGCAAAATACTCATACAATTATGAGCCAGGCAATGCAGGAGTACATTGTACCTGCTCCCAGAAGTTTTATAGCCCTGAGAACAATCCCTTATTTGCATGTGCAATTACTGCAATTGCATTTGCAATTACATCAATTGTCCAATTACATCAGCTGTGTTTCCAATGAGCTAAAAGAAAAAAAAAAAATAAAGTACACATGGCTCTTTGCTGTAATAAAAATGTGATTTGCATCCACAGAAAAAAGATTTCTGTTTGCTGGGAGATGAAATTAGACTACCTTGGGGTATTTTGCTTCTCTTGCATGAAGCCGAAGCATTTCTGTGATATTAAAAAAAGGTTGGAGCTTTTTGATAACTTCAGACTGCACAGTAATTTCTTCTCTTGGGCCACTGTAATTACTGTGTAGTTTCCCACTGTCATCAGAGAAATTATTTTACATTTAGAATTAATAGGACACAGTCTTGGGGCCAGATCCCTTAAAGCTTTTTTTTCCTAATAACTTAGATCATTAGGAGTCACATATATTCCGTTTCTCAGAAACGTGCAAATAAAAGAAGTCTGAATTTCAAGCTAGAATTCTTTTCCCAGCATTACCAGCATCTGCTCTTTCTAATAATTCCACAGGTGGTAGGAAATCCCTTAATCTGCTCATCACCAATTTCTATGTGTGAAATGAGAGCATCTGAAAGTGCAGCAACAATCAGAAAAACAGAAATGGAATCCTGGATTTTTAAGTGTATGGAGCATTTCCAGGATTTTCAGCTCTTACTTTAACAGTTTAGGAATATAAAGTTTTGCTTATTTTCTTCAGTGCTGCATAAAGGCTATGATTTTCCCTGTGCTGCAAATCTGGGCACCAGCAGAGAGGAATTTCAGTGAGGTGTTCCCAAGGCTCTCCTCAGATTTGCTCTCCCCATTCTCACGCTGAGGTTGTGCAGGGGACGGGGGAGCTGGGTGCTGCAGGGCCCCTGGAAATCCCTTGATTTTGGGCTATTTTGTGTTTTTGCTAAACCTATGACCACTTGATGCCCCTCAGTCCTGAGCAGGTGGAGGTGACACGTCCAGATGTGGCCAAGGCACCATCCATGTGGATCATACCTGAACCTGGATATCCGTAAAGAATTTTCAGCAGGGGATGCTGAAACCCCTGTGCAGGTCCTGCTCCCACACCTGCAGCACTGCAGGGATGAAACCCCTCTAACCCCACATTAAATTCCGGACATTAAAAAAAGAAAAGAAATCTGCTTTGGTAGATGAATGTTGCGCCTGGAGGAAGCAGAGCCTGCTCTCTCCTGAACAAAACAGCAACAAAACCGACCCAGCACCTGATTTGTTTCTCCTCTCCTCAGAAACACATGGGAATAACACCATGGAAGGGAAGAGCTGGGTGTGGGTGTCATCTGTGTGTCAGCTAAATTCAGGTCCCTGGTTAGATCAGCCTAACCAAGGCAGACAGGCTCTCTCTGCTGCCTCCACACCTCGAGTAGAGAAATAAGAAAGGTGGTTTAGCACTGCCAGATCCTTCCCAGGCTTCAGCACTTTTAGATAAGTACACATTCATTAAAATGGCCTGAAAAACTGACTCCTGCAATAATTAGAAAAGCTTATTTAATTGTTACTTCAGGTCCAAAATTAAACAAATACCTCTGTTGCTGAAGAACACAAAATGAAAATGTTGAACTCCTGTCAGTTGCTCAGTTTTAACCTCATCAGAAGCGACTCAGCCCCTGCCTCGGGGATCTCCTCCTGCTGCACAGTGGTTACCTGGTATTATTTTAATGCATTGTCACCTTTCATACTTTCTGCTTTCAGATGTATTTTTCTGTGTCCATTACATAACAGCACACGCTGAGGCTGAGCAGAAGGCAACAGCAAAACCAGGTCTGCTCCCAAAGCCCAGTGACTTCCATTCAAAGCTGCTCCCCTCACCCAGCAGACACCTCAACGAGCTCTGGTCTAGAGCGCTCATTCAAACCATGAATTCGACCTCGGGAGGAAGTTTTGCACTGGTGAAAATGTTTTACTTACTTTGAAATAACTTTCCTTTTACTCTGAAGCCATTGAAAGTGGTGGGGTCGAACAACTCCCACTTGAAGAAACCAGGAGCCCTTGGTCTCAGCTGAGTTACAGCCCCATAAGTGGAGTTTGGGAGCACTTTAAGTAATTTCTGCACTTCAGCTGTGTTGGAGAGCTTTCCAAAGAACCCTTTATTAATGGTGAGAATGTCCCTGTGCCCTCTTCAGACACTGAGGATGGTGCTTCTCACACCAGCGCTGGCCCTCGGCGCGTGTGGCTCTCTGGAGATGTTCAGGGTGCAGCCTCTTCCTTCCCTGAAGAACAGGAAAAAAACCTCAGCTCAAAAGAGTTAATGCCAGAACATCTTTTCACTTAGTCTGACAAAGGTCCTGAGGGACAAAAATCAGTTTTTATACAAGAAAACGAGGTAGGTTTGGATATATTTCTGAAAACAGACATTTCTCTTGGTGATAATGTTCATTCTTGTCTCCAGTCATATTTTGTTTTCATGTGTAATTTGTGTGTAACTGTATACAGGGCTGAGATTTCAAACCTAAACAGCAAATGTTATAAATAAAGACAGAAATAAAGAATTGCAGCAGCAAAGTGCTTTAATTTGTATTTGCCAGTTCTGGGAACAATTGCTGTGGGACAAATGCCTGGCTCTTTCTGTCAGGGAAACTTTGCTATTAATTCCTCAGCCTGAGAACAATTCTCCACTTAGCAAAGACCTCTGGGGTATTAAAGCTGGGACAGCAGCTTTACACCAAGCATCCAACAAAGGATGGGCCAGCAGAATTGTTGGATCTTTGCTTGGAAGATGGGAACCCATCCCAGAGTCAAACCCAGACACAGCAAACATCACCTGAAATTCATTAACATCTTACTGCACAATTTTACTTTCATTTATTTCCTTTGCCCAGCCCCCCTCTCCCCTTTCCTCTTCATGTCACCAGCTGCTTCCACCCCAGCATTTGGGTCCCACACCAGGTGTATGTTTGAACCCCTCAGACAAATGGGTTAATTGTGCTTTAATTGGTTCCTCAGTGACGGGAGATTGCAAAGACAGAAGCTCCAGAAACCATTGAGAACTCTTGGGAGAAAAATAAAGTGGTCCTTGTTTTGACGTTACATCCACTTTATGAGCAGCAATGTAGAGGGGAGGTATTTAATTCAATAACAAGGCTTCTCTAGACATTAAACATTTTAATTTGAGCAAATTAACTGGATAAACTTAGAGACAGTGTGGGAGAACTGGGCTGACACATAAACCCACTATGCAGTTTAGGAAACAACCTGGAAAAACAAGAGTTCAATATTAAATGTAGAGAGTTGTCCAGCACTGGAGATTTAAACACAAATCATGTGGAACATTCCTAACTGCATGGACCAAGCTCTTGGAGGATTTCTTACTTCTGACTCAGTTTCAGCAGCACTGAAAACAAAGGAATATTTAGTGATGAATTAAACATTTGTAAAAAGGAAGGAGTTTAAAATGCTATGCATTAAGAACTTAAGTTGACCATTCCCTTTTCTTGCCCTCTGCCTTCTGAGCTCTCTTATTGGAAAAACAGATTTCCATTAATAAAATAAATTTATTTCACTCTGCCTGTTGAGCAAGAAAAAAGCTTTGTGCAACTCCCAGCTGTGGCTTTGAGATACTGCTGCTCCTCAGTTCTTGGCAACTTCTCCCTTATTAACATGCCTATTTTTATAATATTTTTATAACATTTTAATGTTGTCTCAGTGTCACAGTGCTCACTGGGTGCCCTGCAGAGGTTTGGTGAGCACTGTTGCATTTGTAGCTTCTTTTCTCACATTTTTGATCCTCAGAGCTGCTCGAGGTCATCCCTGAGCATGGAAAACTGAGCTCGGTGCTGAGACTGTTTGCCAAAAATAAATATCAGCAGGAACTGAAGAGACATCCATGAATCTCAGGGCTCCAGGGAAAGGCAGGGCCTGGTTATTTTGCTGCACAGCCCACAGGGGCAAAGGTGGACACACATCAGCCAACCCATGTCCTTCCCAAACCTTTCCTTCACCAGCTGTCACTGAATAGTTTTCCAGGCAAATCCCAGCAAAAATTATGGAAATTGCTTCTCCTACCAGAGCATGAGGAAAATGCAAAGCCTGTGCTGTCCCATCCAACTGGTAGTGACAACTTTAGCACCCAAAAATAAGTTGTGAAAAAGGAAGGAAAGGAAAAACCATCTGAGCTGACTTACGTGAGGGCTTTTTTTGGCTTGGAACAGGAACTACCACCAACAAAGCCCCACACTCTGACAGCCAAGGCCACAACAACCTGCAAAACAAAGCACAGTGACACAGATTGAAGTTTCCTAAAAATTTGTGAAGGAAAAAATCGTGGTGCATCCACTGGCCCAAATGCAATTTTGCCCCTGTCCTTTGTCCAACAATCAGGCATTTGTATCACCTCAGAACTCCACAGAGCGCACAGGACAAGAGGCAAAGTCCAATAAAACTGAATTGCCATCTTTAACTGAAGATCTTGGTGATGACTTTTTTGCTGGGTTTGAAAGCAGACACTGAGCTGTGTTTGTTCAGCCTCACCACCGTGTCACCTTCACTGTCAAATCCAGCCACTCCTGACAGATGTAGGACACGCACCTCTCCCAGGAATCCTCTCGAAAACAGAGATCAGAAACACTCAGAGTGGTTCATTTGCCTTTTTATGGCAGTGCATGGCTGTTTTTCCCCTCCTTTAAATCAGCACTTTGCTCCCCCCAATCTCTGCGCTTCATTCAGCAAAACCCCCAAGCCCCCCTTGCTTCCCTGTGATCTGCAACTTAACAATACATATGCAAATGAAATTAGTGCTGGCAAAAATAATTATAGTTGCTCATGGGAGGATTAATAACTGAAGCCTGCCCTGCTTAAGCTGGGGTTTAATTCTGTTACAGGCACTAAAAGAAGTTAATTCTGCGTTGGGTGCTGTGTGTGGCAGTTTAGAGGTGGTGAGTGAATGCAGAGGTAATTAAGTGGAGGGGAGAGGAGGGGGTGTGGGGATCCATCCCTGAGTCTTGTACAAAGTAAATCATGGAATCACAGAAAGGGATCTGGGATTGGAAGGCACCTTAAAGACCTCTTAATTCTAACCCCATTCCATGCTCAGGAAATGTTCCACTAGAACAGGTTAATCAGAGCCCCATCCAGNATGAAAGAACAGCACAAGCCTTTTCTCCTGGATACACCCCCCTGCCATCCATCATTTGAAAGGGAACAGGATTGACTCATTCCTACCAGGTGTAATGATGTTGTATAAACCGTGCCCTCAGGCTGGGAGTATTTAATAAAAGAACAAGCTCCTTTTTATACAACATTTGTGGGAACAAAGCAAATTTAGAGCGGGCTGTAAATCCCTCCCTCGTTATGGCTGGGGAAAGAGGGACAGGAAGGACAGCCACAAAAAAAGCAGGAATCCAGCAGCAGTGCCAGCCAGGGAACACAAAGAACGGGGTGCTGGCCCCCATCCCCCGGGAATTCTCCTCCTTGGGAAGAGGTGGGCTGGCAAAGCCCTTCCATCCTTTCCCCCCACCCTCCATCAGCCCCGGGACAGTGAGCAGCGCCCCAGCCCGGCCAGGGGTGCAAGTCCCTGCTCAGGTGAGAAGCAGGGAAAGCCCCCAGACCGCAGGGATTAAGCACCTCGCACTGAAATCCCCTCGCTGTATCTGCCTGTTTACAGCCCTGATGAGCTGGATTAGCCGAGTGCAAGCCTGGCTACAACAGCTGCTTTTCACCTAGGATTAGCATAAAAATCAATCAGCCCCCCTTCCGGAGCCAGCAAACTCGAACTGGGAGAGCTCCAATCAAAACAACATCCAGGTGGAAAATGGGGAAGTTTGATGGAGCCAAGGAACACATGTCCAGGTTGGACATTACCTGCTGCAGACGTGTGCTCGCATTTGTTTAAAGTCCACAATTTACTGCTTGTTCCAGGACTGAAATGAGGCAAAGCTGATGTTATTTGATTAACTTGTAACTTGATTTTAAATTGCTGCACGCTTTTAAACACATTAAGCTTTCCAGTGTTTCACCAGAGATGGTATTTACCACAACAAGCTGCTTTTTTTGCAGTGATATCCTCTGGAAAAATGCACTTCATTAGTGGTTAGGCCATCTCATTAAAGCCCACAAAAAGGGTCTCAGAAACATCCTCACAAACACACAACAGGCATTTCAGAGTCATATCAAATCATTGACCTGGGCTTTTCTTTATGGTCAATGTCAGGGTTGAAATAAAGGGAAGAATATCATCAATAATCCAGCAATAAATAAATTTACTGCTATGTAAAGCAGCCAGGTGGATGACAATTTACAAGAGAAATTTACACAGATTCCAGTGTCAAAATATTCCATTCAAAACATTCTACTCTTACGTGCAACCAGATAATATTCCAGAATCATCAGGTCTCTAAATGGCAGTGATACTGTCTGACTGCACTTGTGCTGATTTACTGCAAAGCTGCAGAAATCAGGGCATTTGGTTGGAGGTGGAGGCAAAACCTGCAGGTGAAGGTCACAAACTCACAGCCAACCTGACACTTCTCCAAAATTGCATTGAACTTCAACTTGCAGAGTGCCCCAAGCCCCCCGAGGTTTCAGCTCCCACAGCTGCCCCAGTGCCTGCTGAGATGTTTTATGTCATGCCCACAGTGCATCTTCCATCTGGAGTTCCACCACTCCACAGGAAAAACGAGGCAAAATCCCTTCCCATACCATCATAACTTCTTGGGTTTTCCCCTTAGGTAAATTTGAGTTAATTGGCAGCTCACGGGAGCATCCTTTTATTATTCTAACACCAGCAGCACCTCGGATCACCACAGAAAAATCCATTTTAGCTTCAAAACCAGTGTTTTCTGAGTTTTTCCCACAGAAATCCTCATTTGCTGCCACAGATACTGCTGGTAATTTATTATGTGCGTGTGTCAGGCACCCAGAGATGTTCCTGTGGTTCCACGTGGAGGAAACACTGCAGAATTTACTCAATCTACAGGTAGGAAAATGGGCTCTGATTCAGTTCTTACTCAGCTGCTTTAGTTCATGCTCCACATTCAGAGAATCAGCTTTTCCCCTCTATTAAAAAGAATAAGATTTACTGCATTTAAACCAACCAGGATGTCATATTAATTCCCTTTCTTGCCTTTACTTTTTTCTTAACTGATTACATTTAGCATTGCTCCTTCCACCTGTCTCATTAAAATACTTCTTACATGCACTTCTTTTCCATAATAACCAGAATTATGCACTTACCTCAGTTACATTAACCATCAGAAATAGAATTACGTACTTGTGTCCAACAAGCACCCTTCAGGATCAGATTTTCACTCCAAAACACCTATATAAATTATGATATAAGCATAACAACAGCCTCCAGAGGGAAAAAAAATAGATTTAATATGCAATCCTAAACTTAGTAGTTCTTTCTCAAACGGTGAAACTTTCAGAAGTGTGGGTCAGTCTCCCCAATATTCTCAGTTAAATATTGCTAAAAATTCAGCTTCCAGGTATTTCAGTGCAGAAATACCACTCCTGCAGCTGTTCCCTGACGAGACTCCGAGGACAAAAATAACTCGTGGAGGGGACAAGTGCCGAAGCACACGGGTGGCACAGCTGTGAGCTCGTCCCGTTTTAGAAGTGATGCGAACCGGACACTCAAAGCCCTGTGTGCAGTTAGCCCCGCTGCCCGTGTGCGGCCGCAGAATGGCGAGATGGACTTCGCCTTTCCTCTTTTCCGGGCAGCCCGGCCATCGGCAGCGGAGGAGAGTCAGTGCGGGCTGAGGGCCATCAGCCGGTGCTAAATGAGCTTCTGCCGAGGGCAATTAGCCGGTGCTACACGAGTTTCTGCAGGAAGGCCGCTGCTGCTCGCTGCCTTGGGAGTTTGGTGCGCTGGCTCAGCCGGGGACGGCCCGAGCCCGGCGCGGCGGCAGGAGCCCCGCTGGTATTGCCGCTTCACCGGCTTGCCGGGGCTGCAGGCAGGGACGAGCATCCCCTCGTGCTGCTCACAGCCCCGAGAGGCTCCACATGACAATGTCCGGCGGGGGGGGGAGCCCCTGCCAGATCTGTGCTGCCCTCCTGCTTCTGAGACACCTCAGACCGTGAGAGGCCAGGGGCGAGCGGGGAAAACTCTTCCCATCTCCCACGTCTGCCAGCCCCAGCCTCGGGTTCCCGGAGGACTGCTTCCCTCTGCCAGAGGGCAGGGCTGGATGGGATGTCGGGCAGGAATTGGTCCCTGGCAGGGTGGGCAGGCCCTGGCACCGGTGCCCAGAGCAGCTCTGGATCCCTGGCAGTGTCCCAGGCCAGGCTGGATAGGGCTTGGAGCAGCCCGGGACAGTGGGAGGTGTCCCTGCCCATGGCAGGGGTGGCACTGGATGGGATTTAGGGTCCCTCCAACCCAAGCCAGTCTGGGAGCGTTTCCTCCTTTCTCACAGACAGAGAAATGCCAATCTCCTCCCCTGGGGTCAGCAGACGGTCACAATTCTCTTTTACTTTCCCTCCCTTTCCCTCCCTTTGAGTCCAGGCCCTTCCCAGACGGATCAGAGGCTCTGCCAGGTCACTCTGCCCAGTGGGCCAATGCCAAAATCCAAAGGCACGAGGCCAATCAGTAACTTTGCAATGGCTTTCCTCAGAGCCAGCTCATCCTGCCAGTGCAGGAGACTCCTTTCATAGCTAATTGAGCTGGAGGTGTTTCATTTACTTTGCCTTTAGCAGAGATATAAAACTGCTGCAGATTTTGCCAATATCCATTAATGAGAATAACTTAAGAGCTCATTTTTATCTCAGATATCCAGATTGATTCCTGAACACAAACCCACCAGCTGACAGCACTTAATAGCTATTGCTTCTTCCTTTTTTTTCCCCCCACAATATTAAAAAAATGTTTTCCTGACTTTATTTTTAAAGCTGGAACTTAAAGGAATCTCAGAGCATTTCAAAATGATTTCATTGTCCACCATCAGTAGGCACTGCATTTCATTTATTTATTCATCTCTTCACTGTCAAACAAATGCACCTTCAGTTTCCTACATTTATAAGGACAAACAAAATTATTTCCTCAGTTTTCCACGTGGCTTTTCTCATGGTTAATTTGTTCAGACTTTCAAACAAAAACACCTGCATTTATCTCCTCTGGCCAGGTGGAAGGTACTTATCCAACTATGCATAAAATAAACAAACATACCCATTGCTGCCTGAGGAAAAATGTTCTTTATAACACAACTTCCAAATTGCTGAAGATACTTGAAAAAAGACTTTTTTAAAAAAAAACAATCGTGATATTTTTGTAATGTAATGTGACCAGCAGGACAAAAAGCTGACCTTTGATATCATCTGATACTGTTTCCAGTGAAAATGGCCTGAATCCAACCCCAGGATCACTGAGGTTGGGAAGGACCTCCAAGACCACCGAGTCCCCACCTTGTCACCAGCCCAGAGCACTGAGTGCCATCTGCAGCATTCCTTGGACACCCCCAGGGCTGGGGACTCCCCCAGTTAGAGACGCACACGCTCCACGTGCCCCTCATCCTGAATTTCCTCGTTCCCCTGGATAAATACACTTGTCAGAGGTGCTAAACACGAGTGTTACCCTGTCATTCACTGCTCTGGTACTGCAGTTCTCACTGGGAGAGGGGGTAAAACCAAAACTCCCCTGTGATTTAATGTTACTATTTAATTGCATTAAGATTATTTCTTAAAACCTTAACAGAATAGATTTAATACAGATGTTAAATGAAACTGCAGCAGGGATATAATTGAGGGCTGTTACCCAGAGAAGCTTCAGCAGCAGAGGGTTATGGTATTTTTTAGTGCCTTATTAAAACAGCAGAGATATGAACATTTTCAGAGACATCTTGTCACATAAATAAGTGGACCATTACTTTCATACACTGTACCCTATATAAAATGTTAATAAACCTTCTAAAACAGCTCTGCGTTATAGAAACACATTTTATATTCCATAAAATATTTGGAAGGTCAGGGGAAGCACCTGGGGACCAGGGATGCTGCTGGAGCCAGAAGACATCACAACTGGGAGCAGCTTCAGCTTCATAAAGCAAATCAAACCATGACCCCACAGAGAGCAGGAACTCAGGGTGGGCTCAGCCCAGAATTTCCAGCCATTATTGAGTCAGAACATCATTCCTCACCAGATAACATCTATCAGATAAGATACACGAACCTCAGACAGGTCCAAAATACGTGCTGTGGTTTTCCAGAGTAGCCAAAGAGCAAAACAATTCCAAGTTTGGGCTGTTTCTTGTTTGACTCAGCATGTGAAAGTCATTGTCCTCACTGTGCTCTCCCGAGGAGGGCCATAAATCAGGCATAAAAGCCACAGTCAGAGCTTCCTCCCAGTGCTGCTGTAATTTACAGAACCCTTGCAAGGCTGTGCGAGTCACTGGGGTTTGATTTAAGAGCTCCCAACCTGCTGGAGCCACAGAAAAACTGTGTGAACTCAGCCCTGTCTGGAGGAACCGCTTCCAGACATCCAGCTGGGGATCCCAACACCACACAGCAAACCCAAACCCCATTTTATTCGCCAGAGGCTTTCTGATGGGATCAAAGGACGTGTGCTTGGGGATGGGCAACCAGCAAAACCCCACACTGCTCCAACCAGGAGTTACTGGGCACTCATTTGGCACCAAGGGCACCTCCTGAAGGCCAGCACTGATGTGCCAAGTGCTTGGCAACTGTACAGGGACAGGGCAGAAAAACAAAACCACCACAAAGCTATGAATTATTACTGAAATTCTCTGGGGTTTATACTGGTCTCCCTTATTAGGGGAAGGTGGGAACAGCAAACAGGAAAATTATAGAATAAATCAATCATAGAATGGTTTGGGCTGGAAGGGACTTCAAGAGCATCTAATTCCAACCTCTGCCATGGGCAGGGACATCTTCCCCTAGACCAGATTGCTCCAAGCCCCATCCAGCCTCACCTACATATTAAATATAATATTATAACCCCAGACATCACTTACTGGCCCAAACTGCAACACTTTGCCAAGGAAATTGTGAAAAGACTCACTCCAGCCCAGTGCAGGGCTGTGCATCACTGGGTACTCACTCAAAATTCCTGCTCCCACCCCTCTGGAGAAGCAGGATCTGCTCCGATGTGAAATCCCCCCACAAAGGAATGGTTTAGAAAGGCACAAAATCCATGGGTTGGGATTTCTTCCCCCTTGAAACTGAAGACTGACACAGCCAACTCCAAGCCAAGGAAGGGGAGGGATCTCTTGATTTAAATTGTCCTGTTCTGTACCTGAAAAAGAATAAATATTTATATTAATTAATTAATTAGGTAAAGCCAGGAGGACAACGGGGCTCTCTGCACCAGTTTGGGAAGAACAATCTCAGCTGCTGTGATGTTTCAGCAAAATCATCTCAGTGGCTGAAACAAAGCTCAGGCTTTAAGAGGAGAAGAACATCAGGACCAAGCCCAAATGTTCCTCAAAAGAAAAGGAAATTTCTTCTCATTACTTCTGAGCACACTTCTTTTCCAGCAAACATCTGATGGAGACAATTGTTCAGGGCTGACGTCAGTGGATTTAAGCTGCAATTTGGGGTGTCCTGTGCAGGGCCAGGAGTGGGAACTGGATGATCCCTGTGGGTCCCTTCCAACCCAGGATACTCTGTCATATTTAAATCTGGTATTTAAATCCCTGGATTGCCTAGCTGGCTGCAGAATTCAGGCATTTCACTCCTGCTTCCCCCAGCCAGGAACCCTCAGTGAAGCCAGAGGAGTTTTTACTCTGTAGAGACAGCAAACTCCTCACTCCCACTTTCAGAATGCCTAAAAAAAAAATCTATATTTTCTTTCAAATAATCAAAAAATATATATTAAAAAATCCTTTTTCTAACATCCCCTTTTATGGTGCTAAAAGCTCTCCATCAGCTCCATGGACACGCCGAGCACGGATCCAGGAGCACACCCAGGGGACAGGCAGGGATATAATCCCTGCTGCTGTTATGGACTCGCTGACTCACTGGTGGAAGTTGCTGGAGAAGGTAATAAAAGCCAAACAGATAATGGCTGCACTGGAGAGAAAATGTTCAGCAATTAAATTAAAATGGAAGATCTTTTATACGTGCCACATTTGCATCTTCTCACCAGGCAACCTGAAAAATAAAACCCATAAAGAAATAAAGAAAATATTTAAAGTTTGCTTTACAAAGTGCTGAGAAAAATAAAGTCTCGCATACATGGTTTTATTTATGAAACTGGAGAAACTGAATGTATTTTTGGATAGGAATTTTAAAAGTGTTGAAATTAGGCATTTAGGCACTGGGAAAAGTGTTCCAGAAGTAACACACCATGCCAAGATTATCTACTTAATGAGGTTCCAAAAATAAATTGAATTAAAATTTTGAAGCTTAGGTAAAGTGCATTAAAGACTAGTGAATTAATAACATGTAACATGTAAATTAAATAGGAGTTCTGCCTTCATAGCAAACATACATGGCAAACTTCACCTCAAATGGACAAAAATTAAAAGCACCTTGAATATTCATCACATCTTCAGATCACACTGGAAAAACTATTTTTCTGCATTATACTCTCATTATAGTCATTAAAATTAATGTATAACTATCAGAGAGAGAAAATATTAGGAAAAGGGAATCTGTAATAGTCTTCTTAGGAATTGTATTAACTAATTAATCCTGACAAGCGACAATTTCACTCCTAAGTCATAATGATTTCAATCTGAGCTCCCAAATAGCTTCCTGCCACTCTTTATTTCTCATGAGTTAAGTGCTTTTTTGGACAAATGCTGACATTCCCTTTTACCCTCTTCTAGCTTAAAACCAACCCCCTTTCCTGTCACTCTCTGCCTGTGAAAAAATTTGCTCTCCCTCTTTTCTCTCAGCCCTCTTTAACTCCTGGAAGGGGATTTAAGGTCTCCCTGGAGCCTTCTATTCCCCAGGCAGTCAGTCTCACACCTGTAAATCACACAAGTCTCTGACAGTGAAGAACTGCAGATTTACTTAAGGTCCTGCAGAAGGTAAATGAGAAGGGAACACCTCGCAAACACCGCTTGCACTTGCTGAGTTTGTTTAATCCCAGCTTCAAGGATGCTGCAGCTCCCAGGGCTGAGGATTAGCAGCAGCAGAGGACAAGGACAAAGGGTTTGGGCTGAGTTCTGGGCCAAACAAACCCATCCGAGGCCTCGGGGGGAAAAAAAAGCAAACGAGCAGCTCTGTATCTAAATATTGGCTTTCAAAACAAATGCTTAGATTATTCAGGTAATTCAAATTATCAGGACACTGGCAAAGGGAATTCCTGGAAGCTTTGGCTATCAGTTGAAGGAAACAGAGGGGGACACAGGACATGGGTTTAAATGTCCAGCAAAGCTGTACAAACACTGTGTGAGATACGAAGGTTCACAGGCATTAAAAAAGCTGGGTCTGCCTCTGCTGGGCTGTTGCCCTGCATCCCGGAGCTTCAGCCACATCAGGAATCTGTTTTCCCTGGAGCTGGCCAGGATCTGAGGGAGCTGGCTGGCCCTCAGGCCTGACCTTGGCTAAAGACAGGCTCCAAACCATGCTCCAAACAGGCTGGCAAATCCTACTGGGGTCAGGGGGGAAAAAACCACCCAGGGGCTGCTGGGGACACCACCGAGTCCCTCACTCCACGCCCAGGTCAGCGAGCACTCTCCATGGTGCTGAACGGCTTTCCTGAAAACTTATTCCGCCAGCATGGAAGGGCTGGATCATGTAAATAATGCAGAATATTTACTAACGGCTGCTAATTGCAGAATTAGTGTCAGGGTAATGAGACATAGCCTGGTGTCCCTAGAAGACACACCTGCTGCTAGCTCAGAAATAGTCCTGGTTTCTACAGAGCTACCACTCCACTCAGTGCACACAGAACCCAAAGCAAGACAACGACCAGCCCCCTCCTTTGCGTTTAAACAATAAAAATCACCAACTCTCAGTGACACAGAAAAGACAACAAAATCTAAATCTATGCCTCCCTCAGCTTCAGGCCATTCCCCTTTGTCCTGTCACTACAGAACCCTATGATAAGGGCACACCACATACACATTAATATCTGTATCACAGAAGTTTCTTTTTCATAATAAAGAAACTCCCAAGTGCCTGGAAGCCAGCTCATAAAACAGGGACGTTATTCATTTGTAATAGCTGCTCAGAAATGTGGCAGGACATTGGACACCCCAGCCCTGGGCTCCCCTCAAAAAGTGCTTAAGACGTTCTATTGATCAGACCTTTGCAATTCCAGAGCTCCATGACCAGCACAGACCCCAGCCTTCCCAGGAGGGTTTGCTCAGGGAGATGGACCAGACAGGATTATAGGGCAGGGTGTAAGGCCTGAGCCCTTCAAATCACCACTCCAGCCAAGGCACAGCCGAGGAGTTCCTGACCTGTTCCTTGGGAACGAGCAGCAGCTTCCCAGGGATCACTCAGCACATCTGAGAGAGACAGGGAATTCAAACGCTGGGTCAAGCTGAATGTAGAGCTACACATGCAAGCACTGCACTGCTGAGTGCAAGAAGAGTTTGCCTCCGGAATTCCAAGTGGACTGTGCCTAATGTGAGCACTATACGTACGCTTTCAACAAACGCCGCAACAGCTGCACCCCTCTTCCAAAGGGATTTGTGCGCTGGTGGGAGAAATTCCATCTGATTCCACAGACACTTGGGCATTTTTGGAACTCTGCTGTTGTATCATCTTTGATCTCAGCCTGCCACTGTGACGCAAAACCTGATCTCGAACGTGAATAGCTTTGAGAAATAACAGCAGATCTGAGATTGTGCATGTTTTATTTAATATTAAATAAAGCTCAACATTTCCCTCTTTCTTCCTCCACTGCTTTATAGATCCAATAACCTTTATCTGCATTCCAGATGTCGGGAGAAGAGGAACTGATGTTTGCAAAGCATTTGCAAATGAAAAGCATTATATAAATGTAAGGTAAGCTATTATTCCTACAGTTCCTTGAAGCTGATAATACCGTTACACCCCCAGGGATGCTGGGCAGCCTCTCATAATGAAGTATAATTCTGCACAGTGAACAATGGAATTATGCAGAAGCAACAGTTTCCTCTTCTCATTGGACTAACTGCACTCAACGTGGGTTTCTCTGTTCTTCTCAGACACCTGTGCTGCTTCCAGTGGGACACTGTGTTCTGGGAAAACAAGCACTCCCACAGATATCCAAAGCGCAAATGAAAAACCTTTGCTGCTTTAGATTAGCCTTTGAAACACAGCATTGGAAAGAAAAAAAAGAAAAGGGTTTTATGGCTTTAAACTGAAAGACAGTAAGTTTAGATTGGATTTTATAAATGAATTGTTCCCTGGGAGGGTGGGGAGGCCCTGGCATAGGGTGCCCAGAGAAGCTGGGGCGGCCCCTGGATCCTGGAAGTGTCCAAGGCCAGGTTTGGAGCAGCTGGGGACAGGGGAAGGGGTCCCGGCCCGTGGCAGAAGAGAGATCCTTAATGTCCTTCCCACCCAAAGCAGTCTGGAATTATTTGTGGTGAATTGCACCCAGCCATCAGTGTAGGTTCGACACACACAGAGCCTGCGTCAGCCACAGGGATGCTGGCTACAATTTTTGAAACATAAATTAATAAGAGGAAATAAATAAGAATCCAAGAGAAATCAAGAACACTGGATTGCAACAAGAGGGCATCAGTCTGATCTAAATATTCTAAAAGCCAAGCAATCAAACGTGGCCAAGTCCTCCAGCTGATTTTGGGAACCACCAGCTGCTTATAAAGAACCAGCCCCTGAGGGCCCATCAGTAACACAAAAATTTAATGAGCTGGCTTTGGGCATTCCTGGCATCATCTTCCAGGGATAAGAACTGCAAACTTCTGCTTCCAGATTACTGCTGTCCAAATGGCTTCTCCCCAGAAACTGTCTAAGCTAAGAGTACTTAACAGAAGTTGATGAAAACTCAAGTGCTGCAGATGCTGGCACCTGACCTGGGCCAAGCCAGGCTGAGGAGAGCCAAGCTGGACACCCTCAGGATCCCTGGCTGGAGCCTGGCCCTGCTGGCTGCTCAACCACCCCTCTGCTTTCCTGTCATTGATTTTGAAAGGTGCTGGTTTGAGTTGGGGTGCTGGACAAGGGCTATACACATCTCTCAGTGACCACCACAGGTCTCAGCTTTGCTGGGGAAAAGATCAGAAGAACACATGGAGCAGGATTCATCTCCATGCACACAGTCCTGGCTCTGCTCATGTGATGCCTTAAGTTTCAGCATTCATATTTCCCAGACTCTGTGCTGCATTGGTACAGAACTCTGAACTCCATATGAAGTGTTGGCAAGTTCTCCTCCCAGCTCAGGCACACAGAACAATCCTTGTCCAGCCCCAGAGCCAAGGGCACCGCTGCAGCTTCTGCCCAAAAAGTGCAGAGAATTGAGGAGAGAATCTGGGAGATGGGACTGCATCACCTGGAGCTGGGGTTGGACAATGAACCCCAACATGGAAATGGACCAGAACTGATAAAAGTGTGAGAACTCGTGACCTGGGCCCATCTTGGGTGGAGCCCTGGCCGGGCTCTTGCACTGCCCAAGGTGCATCCTTTGGAGGCCTTTTAATAAATCCCCACTGTACTCCTTTAACCCTGTCCAGCCTCTGCTCCAGGGAGCCTCTTTAGGCATTACAGGGACCCTGCTGGGGGCAGAGCCTTGTGCTGATCTCTGAGTTACAGCAGGTAAAACCTCTGAACTCAGTCTCCTGCTGATCGACAGAAGAGTCTCAAAGGCAGCACTGGGATGTGTTTTTTCCTGGGGGACGTCGCTAGGGCTATTCCAGCTGGCATGAACGCAGACTGGAGCGTTCCATCCTGTGTTTTCACTCAATCAGAGGTGCTGGGGTGCAGCTCGCCTGGCGCGGGCAGGGCCTGCCCCCAGCTCCCGGGAGCCGAACGCGTGCCAGGTTTCCATTCCCGAGTCCCGGCAGCACAGCCTCGCTGCTGTGCTGGGCCTGCAGCACGTCTGGGCTCAGCAAACCCCTCTGATGCCGAGCAGCGTTTCCCCAGCAAGGCCGGGCAGTGATGAGAAATTAAAGCGGAGGCGCCGTCAGGCCGTGATGAATTCCCAGGCGCGGCAGGTCAGGCCCTCTGCTTCCCGCTGTCACTTCCACTGCCGCCCTGCATTTGCTCCTACATAATCCCGCTGCGCCTCTCCCCAGCTGCAGCGAGGGATTTTTATGTTCAGGACGTCTCTGCAGAGATTTATGGCTGCTCTTCCCTGGCAGGGCTCAGCTCCACGTGCAGGCCCCGCTCCGAGGGGCTGGCGCGGGCAAAGCACGACAAGGGTTTTGCAGCACGAGGGGATGCCTCCAGGAGACACAAATCAGAGATTTAGGAGCCTATCTGGGCCATATTTCTGCCAGGCCATCCCTCTGCTCAGCCTTCCAAGGGACAAGGACACGATTTAGCATCTCTGGCTCCAGACAGCAGAGGAGCACAAGGGCTGAGAGTTGTTTCTTTTCTGAGCACCCTCGCTATGAGGAGAGGCTGAGGTTGATTTGTTTTTCCATCTTCCTTCTACTTACACAACCTGTATTTAACTTTGCCCCAAACAAATACTGCAGGGCACAAAAACTTTCCCTCAATTCCCAGAAAGCTAAAAAGGGAAAAAGGAAGCCAAGCATGCCTGTAAATATATTTGTGACAGACACACAAATTTTCTAACATCATGAAACTTTGGACTTTTTAAATAGTGCCAAGCTCAGAGGCAGAAGGTTACACAGGATTAAAAACACCAGCAAATTCTCTTCCTACCTTAAGGTCATTGAAACTTGTGCCTGGAGATGCATTACACAAAGATTTCTGTAGTAAATGCTCTATTGCCTTTGTCTCTAATTTGTTTTTCCTTTGCCTTAGTGCATGAAATAATCTTCAAGTCATTAGATACAATAAATTCTTCTACCAAGGATGTTTACCACATCCTTGGAGGTCTGCATCCTTATCTTCCTCCACAATTTTCCTTTATTCAATCTGAAATCTAAATCATAAAAATAATAACCAGGAAACGACATTAAAATCTCATTGTCTTCTCTGCAAAATCCGTGATATTTAACTCAGTTCTCTGTGACCACCTGCTGCTGCACATTTTCCCCACAGAGAAATGACTAAAAGTTATTTCATGAGGATTTTTGGTTTCATAAGAGCAGAATTGCAGAGCAAAAGAGCTCTAGGAGGAATTGCCCCCTAAGACCAGTCTAGCTCCAAGTTGTACCATCTTTGTACCTGCCCTGCTCACATGGGACCTTCTGCCTTGCTCCTCCCAGAAACACAGGATGGGAATTGTCCCCAGACGGACCATATGGATATGGTGCCATGGTAGCTTTCAGCATGACAAACCTCAGAGAAAACAGCCCCAAAATTCAGAGCTCCCTTGTATAAAATATATTTCTAAAACCTCTGACATTATCTTGAGGGAGTAAAAGTTAAACTGGATTTTCAACCATGGTAGACAGCAGATTCCATTTACCCATGGAACAAAACACCATACCAAGGATGGCAGGAAGAAAACCACAAAGGAATTGTTTCACAGCTCACAAAGCCAATCTGAGACCTGGGTAGTGACCACCCAGGATGTCTGGTCAGCAGCAGCCCCTGGTGCAGAGTCAGGCTGGGAAGACCCCCCAGTCCTTGGGAGCACGGAGCTGTTTCTCTCAGCATTTTACTCATCTGAGATTGAGAGCCATGGAAAAGAGGAGCTGCCTGGCTTGAACAGCTCCCTGGCACAGCCCTTTGGTGGGGCAAACATTCACTGTCAACAACCATAAATCACAGCTCTCCAAACTGCCCAGGCACACAAAATGCTGGGCATCCTCTGCACATCTCAGGATATTCTCCAAAGGAGCACACAGAGGGACAGAATGGAAGGGGCTGTGACAAGAAGAGAGATTTCAGATATATTAAGGAACACCTGAAAAACCCTGAATATGACACCCGTCACAGCTGTTATCCTCTTGAGAAGAAACACCAACTATCATTTAAATTAGGAGAAGTTAAAAACAGACATCACCAGCCCTAGTCTTCACTGAGGTCAGTGTCCATTGGCCTCCATGCACCCATGGCTGCAGCAAACTGCAGTCTGGGCTATAAAGGAGTGCACTGGGTTTTTTCAACACGAGTTTCCCATTTCATGCCCATTCCGTTCTACGTTACAGAATTATACCCACAACCACAGAGATCTGCCACATCTAAAAGCACAGCATGCAATCAAATTAATTTTTGAACGTGGAGGAAACCAGGGACTCTTCACTGCAAATCTCAGAGCCGAGCTTGGTTCTGAGGTACATAATAAAATTCACAGCACTCCTCTAACAACACAGATCAAACATTTACTGCAGATGCACTGGAGGCCACGAAGAGACCCAACTGCAGCAGCTCCACGTGCACCTGCATTCCCTCCCTCCAACACCTTTCCATTTCTCTGCTGCTGGAGAAAAAGACCTCCTTTATTTGAAATATGTTTATCCTACCTTGCTGCAGGCCAGCTCTCTTCGGGATTTCCTTTCTCCTTGTGGCATCCTGGCTGAATTTTAGAGGTGATCTCTCCAAAGTCCTCACTCTGGCTGCTGTCCAGGAGCTCAGCACAGCTCTCCTGTGCCAGCATTACAGAAGCCATCTGCCAGGGGAACACACTGTGCCAGCTCCTCCTGCTGTTTGCAGATGTTCTCTAAGTGCTCACCAGTGATGAGAACCTGGAAAAATCCAGCAGCAACATCTCGGGATAACGGGTGGCTGCAGTTTGCAAACTGCCATCCAAGGTGGATAATGGACTTGGCAAAGCACAAGCTGGAAGGGAGCAGTGTCTTCACACAAAGCAGATTGGAGGCCATTCAACCATCCAAAAAATGCTGGCATTGGCATCCAGCCTCCTCTGCAGCCATACAACCCCAGGGGAGCATCACATGGGCACCTTGAAGGACAAGTTCACAACTTCAAGTGAGACCAGCTCCAGTTTTTAAGTTTTCAACAGCAGTTCATGGCTCAGAGCAGAGCTGGGATGAAGCCCAGCACTCAGATCCCCCAGGGGAAGCAGCACAGCCCAGCCCAGCCCCCGACAGGGCTGGGGATCCAACCCCAGCTGCACTTCACCGAGTGCACCTCCCATCCTGCCTGTGCCACTTACACCAGCACAGTCTGATCACTGCAGGAGAAATCCTGCATCACCTCTGATGCTCTGCTTCCGCTGCAGGTGCCTCCACTGCTCAAACTGATTTGTGCTAACTTAGAAACATGGAATCACACGCTGGCTTGGCTTGGAAGGGACCTGAAACCCCATCTGGTGCCACCCCTGCCATGGCAGGGACACCTCCCACTGTCCCAGGCTGCTCCAAGCCCCATCCAACCTGGCCTTGGGCACTGCCAGGGATCCAGGGGCAGCCCCAGCTTCTCTGGGAATCTGTGCCAGGGCCTCCCCACCCTCACAGGGAAGATATTCTTCCCAATATCCCATCTAAACCTACCCTCCTTCAGCTTACAGCCATTATTTGTTACTTCATGCGAAACTTTTTCTATTCAAACACCTCTTTTCCATTCTGCCTCACTGCACGGAGTCAAAGAGCTGTGAGCACCCCTGGAACAGCCATTCCTTCACCTTGCTCTGGCCTCTCATGCAGAGCAATTTTTTATTTAGCACTTACAGCGTCAGATATTGTTTTCCAACACAGAAGAAGAAGAAAACCAGTGAAACAAGAAAGAAAGGAGAAAAGAGAATTCCAGGTCTGGGTTATTACATGCCAAATTTCTACCCAGAATAAATTTTCACAATGGATCACATTGCAAATGCTGACAGACTCTTAATTGGAGTTCCACAGAGCTCACGCACAGCTACAGAGCAACCATTTGGAAATGTCTTGTTTAAAATACATTGAGGTTATTCAAAGCAGATATTGATATTCTCGTGTAGTACGAGATGCCAGCAACGCCTCGCAGGCATCTCGGAGCAGCAGAATCCTTTCCAGCAGCAGGTGGGATGAAATGCTGACAAATGGGGTGGAAGCAGCACACAGGAATAAACTCTATAATATCCTATTTGTTTCCCCAGCCTGGCTGCTTGTGTTGTTATTTTTCAGGAGCTGGCAGCCGAGAGCAGCCGGAGCACAGCCCATTCCCGCAGCTCCGTCCCACGGGAGCCCGGCAGCAATTTGGGCTCGGCTGCTCTCCCCAGGAAAGCACAAAGCGTCCCTGGGGCAAGAACTGCCGGTGAACAAAGCTCTGCTCTTCCTTCAGAGCAGCTTTATGAACAACAGCACCCCTGCCACCCCCGAGAGGGAAAAGCTGCCAGCTCCCACTGTCCCGCTGCTCCCGTGGGTGCCTCGTGTTTGCTGGCACACGAGGGACAAACAGCTCCTGTCGTGCCCAGCCTCACAGGGCAGCAAAACCCCTCCTGCAGGGATTGATTCAGACTGTAGCAGGTGTTCTTACACCTAGGAAGATGCAAGATATAAAACCCTTACTAAAGCAAAATGAAATAGCAAAGGACAAAAAATCAACACCAGGTTTTCAAAGCCTGTAAACTACAAAAAAAAAAATTATTTTGTTCTACAAATCTGGTTTGGGACCCATTCAAAGAGGACTTAGGACACCTAAAGAGAATCTTTTGAGGAGAGCAAGCTCTTCACACAGCTCTGATTCTGCACAGTTTGGGCTCAGTGGGAGCCTTGCCAGCTCCTTGGCTTGGCCGGATTTTGGCCAGGCACCACGGCAGGTTTGCTCATCATTTATCATTATGTTGTCTCAGCTCGTGTTGCCTTAGCCATGAAATGAGACAATAAATATTTGCCTCCCTCCCACAGCTGGGGGAGGTTTAATAAGCTCAAGCTTGCTCACTGTCTGTGGGAATGCCAAGTGTGGAATTGCCTTGGAGTGGAGGAGCAGCACAGCAGGAAATGCAAAGGTCGGGTAAACTGTGCTCCAAATGATCTCTGAGAGGTTCCCTAATCCAGGACTGTTAAATCATGGAAAAGGGGTTTGGTGTTGTCATCACGCAGAGGAAACAAAGGTGAATTTACCACAGCACAGACAACAAAGGAGTCAAGGGCACATTGCCCCGAGTGCCAAACCTCCTTGAATGGAAGGTAAACTCTATGCTGGGATTTTTTTTTTAAATTCAGAAATCACAGCATCCCAAAATTGTTGAGGCTGGAAAAGCCCTCCCAGCCCATCGAGTCCAAGTTGTGCCCAATGTCCACCTTGTCCCCAGCCCAGAGCACTGAGTGCCACCTCCAGCCCTTCCCTGGGCACCTCCAGGGATGGGCACTCCAAACCTCCCTGGGCAGTCCCTGCCAAGGCCTGAGAAGCCTTTCCATGGGGAAATTGCTCCTGGTGTCCATCCTGACCCTCCCCTGGCACAGCCTGAAGCCTCTCCCTTCTCACTTCTGGTGGCAGAAATGCTGCTCCCTGCCAACACAGGAAGGTGAAGTCAGACTAGAATCCTTATAAACAGCATTCTGCCTTCTTTAGTAAAATATTTTCCATTTTTCCTCTAACCTGTCCATCTAAACCTTCTTGGCACCCCATTTCTCCACTGCAGCACTTCTTCACAAATGCTGTCCATGGAGAGAAACCTGGATTTGCTCAATCTGAGCTAACAAACAGCATTTGTTACAGATCCCAGAGGGAATGTTTCTCCTCCCAGGTTTGGGGAGGGATGGGGGAGAACCGGACACAATGGACATTAAACATCCTCACTCTTTCTGTACATAGAGCAAAATAAATTAAGCTGAGAAGAAAACGAAGCATTTTTTGGTGAATTTCCAGAAGGGGGTTATGAATAATGCTCTTTGAATTCCAAGATGAAAAGTGACTGAGCAGAAGAATCAGGATTCTTCTGTCAAGCTGATTCTTTCAGGAAAGGAAGCAGAGAACATTCATCCTCTCTGTGCTGGGTGCACTGAAAAACTCATCTTTAGGGAAAACATGGGTACAATTTTCACCTTGATAGAGAAATATTAAAGAGAAAATACCCTCACTGTCCTCTGTAGTACTCCTCAAAAACCCATGGGCTGCCACAGCTCAGAAAATCTGCCAGGTACCCACAGGCTCTGCCCTCCTGGAACCACTTCACTCTGAAGTGCTTCTCCATCATTTCCACAACAATTAAATTGAGATTTACGACTCAAACACGCAGAAAAGCTCTTTCACAAGTGATTTAAACTCGGGTTTAAGAGCAAACATTCGGAACATTCCCAGACCCCTTGTATTCATCGTGACACGGGCTGACCAACACAGATTCCAGAATAATGCAGTCAAATCCATTTAATGGACTGAGATTCTCAATTTGTGGGTTGAAGGGTTAAAACGTCTTCAAGCCTTTGCTTTACTCAAGCACAGAATTTTAATGCTGCCTCAGAGCAAACATCACTTATCTTGTCTTTTACTACTGCAGTTTTTAAGTCTCACTACAATCATTTGATTACACTACAAGATGTGCATTTAATGCTCGGTATTACCTGTGGGTTCCTGAAACAAAATCACATTTTATGCATTTTTACATCTATAAATTGCTCTTTTTTGTTATGCTGTGGTAGAAATCCTACTCACTCAGAAGCAGTTTGCCTTTGAGGGGATCAAGGACAGATTATTCCCCAGTGCTGGTGTGCCCTTGCACAGAATTCAGCTCCAAAGTTGCCCAAATATTTGGGGTCAACTTCAGAGAAGAGTTTTCTATTTTGCAGGATAATAAAGTCCTTTGCAGTAACAACCATGGGACTAAGTGACAAATACAACTTAATCAAGGAAAAATCTATTTCAAACAGAAGACAAATTGCCTCAGGCCTTGGTAATTATCTCTCCGGGATTAATAATCAACTCTAATTTAATAATTGTCTTAATATTTCCTTTTTGAAATTTTCAATAATTAACCTGCAGCCTCTCAAAAATAATATTCCCAGGCACTTCACAGAATCATGTTATTTAATGAAAATGAAGTTAGATAAGCTGTCACTAGATTAAAAATCAAAGGGGAAATTATAATCCTCAGAAGGCTTTCACAACACACAAATTTGTAGGGCTCAGATACCAGGAGTGCTGTCATTCCATGTGTGGGACCAGCACGAGGAGGTGCTGGAATGCCTAAAGCCAGGCTTTAAAAGCAAGGCAGATTAACCTGGAGGAGCAGTGAGGGGAATGTGCAGTCCCACATCCCAAACCCTATTCCCACAAAGCACGGACCTGGCCGGTCCTGCACGTATTTGGAAGCTTATTTTCCATGAGAGTTCACTCTGTTCTCTCCTGGCCAGCTAAGGCAGTGCATTATGAAAAGCTGAATATATAAAATCTTTTCATACCAGAGCAATGCAGGGGCTGCCAAAGGTTAGGAAATAATCAGGTGATGTTAGGAAGGTGCTGGCCCCTCTGCAGCGAGGTCTGGCCATTTTAAATACATTTGTGGCTTAACTGCTGAAGGTCATCCCTGGGTATTTCAGTATTTCCTTTCCTTATAAAGGAGCTTCAAGCCATACAGTATCTTGTATGTGGAACAAGATCTGATAAAGCATTTAAAGACCCTTAGCTCAAGGCACGACCTGAGCAGAGGCAGTCTGGGCACAGACCCTCAGCCCGTGGGGTTTGATCTACTGCAAGGCCTGGGGGCTGCTCCAACCTTTTCTAGACCTGCCTGATGGTTCCTGACACTTGCAGAGGTGCCCATCTGAAGGGATTTTAGTTCTACAGCTTTGTCATCCGCTGGTGTTTACTAGAAAAATCTCATTTGGAAAGCAAATTACAACGCAGAACTTCACCGCGGCTTTTCTGGTGTCACACGTTAGCTTTAATTCTGCTGAGAAATGGGGTTTTCTTTCACAAAACACCAATCCTCTCCGCCAGCACGACATGAAGTGCTCTGATTTCACGTGGCCCTGCCAAAGCCTTTCGCTCCCAGAGCAGGGGGAGCTCCCACGCTGTTGTGAGGAGATGGGAGCTGCAGCTCAGCACCCCCGGGTGTGCACAGGGACACAGCAGGGTCAGGGCTGCTCACTCGCAATACATGTGCCTCTCACACCGGCAGAAAGTAATTGCAAATCTGAAAAGCTGAGGTAGAAATAACAGGCTGAAATAGCACTGAGATCTATGACCAGACTCACCCACAGGACTGAATTATTCCCTCCTTCAGCTTTGTGAAATCAGCCCAGATGAGGTATTTTGTGAGATTGGCTGGATCGTGTTAACTTTTTGTCATGGCTTATTTCAGGGAAGTTGGGTCTCAAGTCAGCCTAAATTTGGAACTTTGGCAGTACTTGCAAAATTAAAATGCACTGGGCAGAGAAAGTCTGTTGACTTATTTTCTAATATCGTTATGAATCCAGAAATCAGTTACCACCAATTTTATAAATAGAGAAAAATAATAAAAATAATTTAAAAATCATCTCTGAGCTTCTTAGGATTTCTAGCTATCTTTTAAACCCGTTTTCTTTGCATAACCTTCTTTCACCAAAATACAGCACTTCCTCTGAAGGAAGCAAAGAGTCCAAAGTCACCTTGCTCCTTCATTTTGCCTGTTTGCTAGCTTATTATCTTCTCACTCAAAGTCTCCTACGTTGTTATTACCTGATTTTAAACAGAGTTAATCCAGAGCTGGGAAATCAGATCCAATTGATGTGCGGGCAGCTGCACCAATTCCTTAAAAATCACACCCATCCTAGTGACCACCTCACCTGGTCCCACACCGAAACCTCTCTCCAAAGCCACCTCTGTCCTCCCCACCACCAGAGGACACCACAGACTTGCTCCCTGGAGTATTTCCTAGCACAACCTTTTTTTATTTCCATTTTTCAGTCAATTTGCTTTCTTTTAGTGTTAAAGTTTCCTTTCCCTTCTATTTAAGGATGGAGAGCACAGCTTGTATCCTCACTCAGCTGCTCCTTTGAACCTCCCAGCTCTGTTCCCATTTTCCTTGCTGGGACTCGCCAGCCTCTCCTTGGTCACCTCCACTCTCATTTAAGAGAGACAAGAGCAGAGAACAAACCCACTGCCCAGGTAAATGGAAGAGCTTTTGGGGGAAGTGATTCCTAAAGAGGCTCCCTGGAGCAGAGGCTGGACAGAGTTAAAGGAATAAAGTGGGGATTTATTAAAAGGCCTCCAAAGGATGCACCTTGGGCAGTGCAAGAGCCCGGCCAGGGCTCCACCCAAGATGGGCCCAGGTCACGAGTTCTCACACTTTTGTCAGTTCTGGTCCATTCCCATGTTGGGGTTCATTGTCCAATCCCAGCTCCAGGTGGTGCAGTCCCATCTCCCAGATTCTCTCCTCAATTCCCTGCTGGTTGCACTTTTTGGGCAGAAGCTGCAGCGGTGCCCTTGGCTCTGGGGCTGGACAAGGATTGTTCTGTGTGCCTGAGCTGGGAGGAGAACTTGCCAACACTTCATATGGAGTTCAGAGTCCCACACCAATGCAGCACAGAGTCTGGGAAATATGAAAGCTGAAACTTCAGACATCAGAAGGACACAGGATCAGCTCATAAACCTGCCAGGGTATCCTGAAGGAGAACCCCTGCTGGCACGGTCCTGGGAGCTGAATAAACATCAGACCCCCTCCAGCCCCTGCCTGGCAGCAGCAGCAAAGGTTTGCTTTGGTCTTTCATGGAGCCACATTTCCTGTGCAGCTCTGGGGTTTAAATTCCCTGTTATAAATCCCAGTTATAGGGATGAATATCCCCATAGCAGCCCCTGGCACCCCACAGAAACCAACCCAGTTTTTCCCAGCACACAAGAATCAAGGAAAAGCAGGATTTCAACTGCTTTTACATTACAAATCCAAGTAACTCCTGTGTCCATCAGTCATTCCTTAGTCTGCTTTAAACTCCATTTCCCTACTCAGCTGTTCCTATCACACAGTGCTCCCTTTGCCCGAACAGAGCTGGTAGTTCAGGATTCCTCACAGAAACAAGTTGCTTTCCCTTATTTTTTTTTTTACCTGTTTATGTTAATTTTCCCTTTCACATGCATTTGCAGCCTCTGAAGGGAAAAAGTGTGCAGAAAAAAGGTGAAAATGTTTAAAGACCTCTAGCAGTCAATAAAGGCAAGGCTCCAGAAGGCAGAGCATTCTCTCCTGCACTGCCTGCCCTGGAAATATTGATAGTGTTGTGGGAGAGCTTTTTTCCTTCCTGCTGCCTTTTGAAAATACTGATAATATGAATGTTCCCATTAGCAAGAAATATGTCACATCAAAATTAATGGCATTCAGCCAATAACAATGCGACTCTGGCTGTCAAGTTAACTCAATTCCAGGGCAGCAGAGCAATTCTGCCATCCAAACCTTATTCAGAGACAGAGATGAATGCAGGTGATTCTCCCAGGCTGCAGAGCCTCGAGGAGGGTGCCTTAGATCCCAGTGATTAACTGGAGCCTTCCACAAAACCCTTTTACTCCAGTGCTGGGCACCGTCCTGATCCCAAACCTGCAGCAGCTCCAGGGAAAGGAGCTAATTGGGAATGTTGTTACTTCACCTCCTCACTGGTTAGAAAGGGCCAGGATCTGCTCTGGGTGTTTGACCACCTTGCTTTACTCAGTTTTAGGTCTTAAAAGCAAACCAGTGTCCTCAACATAATATTTGACTCCTCTTTCTTGAAATATTCAACAGCAAGTTAAACAGTTGTTAAGACAACTGAGATAAAAGATTTTTCTTGCTTGCCTTTCTTATTCATAAAGTACTCTCAAAAGATAAAAATGTGTTAACAGCTTAGCTAAACTGCAGCAAGAGCAGACTGGAGGTATCTGCTACAGCCTCCAAGACTGACATGAAATCTTTATTCTAAAAAAGGTTATGGACAGATCAATGCTCCAGGGTGATTAAGTGACTAAATCATTTCATATGAGCAGCAGATGTTTCTCTGGCAGGCAGTGGACAAAGGGAATCTGAAATGAGGTTGCAAACTGAGGTGCCCACAATGACACTGGCACAAGTCTTAAAAATATTCTGGGTACGAGAAGAATGTGACATTGTGACAAATTAGCAATGCCAGCAGCTCCTGTGGTATGAAATCCAATATTAATGACCATAAAAACACAGCTATCCATGCTCCAGACACTTGAAATGTTTCCTGAAGTTCCCAGTGGTGTTTTGAGAAGTGCCCAAGCATTTATCCTGTTGATATGATTAGATAAACACTTCTGAAAATTGTATTTGGTGCCTTTAAGAACAAGTCTGCTGGAGCTGGTTTGATAAATGCAGTAACTTTTAGTGCAATCTAAATCTCTCCCAGACTAAATTGCTCCTCACCAGGACAAACCTGTTTAAATATTACAGTTTAAATTCAGAATTTATACCTGGAAAAAAAATCCTTCTGTGCTTAGGAAACAGGTTTTCTCTTCTAGCTCCAACTCTTGCATCCAAGCCTAACTGTGGTCAGAGTTTCCTGCAGATCTCTCATTGCACTGGGAATCCTTGATGCTTTCCTTTAAATTTCCATTAGCAATGTTAGGTATGAACTGGGCCAGGTCAGAAAAGATCTTTTCTCAGTTTCACTCCCACTGACCAACACTGGCTGCCATTCTCCACCCAGACAGAACTCACAGGCCAAATGCAACAATTAAACCCCCAAGGAGGCGGCCTGGCCCAGCAAATATGGCTAAAATCCCATTTGGCTGAAGATTCTTGGAGCTTTGGCCGGTTGAAATCAGGAACCCCTGACTGTCACTCTGGAGGGGATGGAATGTTGATCCCCCGAACTGACAGCAAACCCAACATGATCCCACAAGGGCCGGCTCAGGATCCATCACCTCCCAACAAGCATCTCCCACTGGAACATCACGTCATGACTAAGTAACAGAATGAACTCATGAAATGAAACCTGAGGGCAATGGCTTCAGAGCAAAGGCTCAGAGCATCTCCCTGATGCTCCGTGAGGCTGCTCCCCCTCGGAGAGCTCCTGCCCCAAGGCTCTCAGGGGCCTCAGATCCCTTCCCAGGAGCTGATCCCAGGGAGCAGAGCTCGCTCTGGAGATCAGAACTTCCCCTGGAGCTTTCCTTTCCCTCTGACATGCACCTCAATCCCGCTGCTGTTTAAGGGAAAATTGCTCCACTGAGCCCTGCAAGGCAGACTGAAAATATGGGGAAAACAAACAGTAAATTGTTATGAGGAAAACACAGAATTTGATGTAAAATTGCTGTGGACTTACTGCACTTTCAAAAACCTATTTGGCTGCTACCACTAGAGAGTGATCTTCCAATATTTCCCCTGCTTTAGAACAAGCAGAGTTTGTTTTGCAGTATTTCTGCAAAAAGAAAATTACTCCTGATTATACTCTCTGCAGGAATCTATTTTTGAATCTATTTCTTCTTGTCCCCCCTCGACTCTTTTTTTTGAAGTTCAGATATGCTCTTTTCAGGCTGACAGTAAAATCAGGAACTGATTGGAGCTGTTCTGAAAAACAAAATCATCCCAGAAGCCAAGAGGCGATGTGAGAGGTATGAATGTAAACTAAGGAGCTCCTAGCCTTACAACACCTGCAGTACAGCACAAAAAGTCCAAAAGAATCAAATTATAATTTAATTTTTGTTTCATCAGTGAAATATATTTATTTTTATACCAAGTGTTTGAGGTTATTTGAGCCACATTTGTTTCATGAGCCATAAAGAACAACTGTTTTCTATCTGAGAAGATTAAAAGAAACAGATCTTTAATTTACTAATTATATTTAACCATGAGTCTTTCTGGAGTAATTGTTCACTATTTCGAACCTGTTGGATTGCTCTTTAATCTCACACTCAAAAATTAACTTCATTTACAGATGTCACTGGAACTGTTAGAACTGAGTGAAGGGAACAGGGCAATGCTTTGGAAGGAGTCAAATCATGGAATTATTCAGACTGGAAAGACCTTTAAGATCACGAGTCCAACCATCTCCAGAACAATGGAATAAGCACTCAAACAATATCAAAGTTATAATATGGATGAACTAACTACTGCTGTTGCTTCGTGAATATTTGATGGTAATATTAAAATATTATAATCACCTCTTCTAGACCCAGCTCTGCTGAAATGCCAATGAGATCAAGGTGATTAAAGGCACCACAATATTCATTAAAGCTCAAATACCAGCACCAATCATTTCTTTTCCATCACAATTACACTGAATTATTAAAATATACATTCCATATCTTGTACATTCAAGTTTTACCTGTGGAGACTTTGCTGGCATAAAAGATTTTAATTCTGGTTAACAACACAAATGAAGTAACGACCCCATCGCAGAATGTTATCATTCAAAACATTTTTTCATTTCCACATTAAAACTTGGAACAAACTGGCAAAGCAGCTCCACTTACTCTTAAGCACAGCAGCCAAAATCCTCCCTGGAGAGCGAGCAGGAACTTTCCAAAACAGTGTTCAGGGCACACTGAGAAAATATCTCTGTGCATTTTCATTTGAAATATCCACAATTTTCATACTTATTTTGTACATGGCCTTGTGAACATCCCCTAATTAAAAAAAAAAATAATAATAATAAAAATCAGTTACATTTACAGAAAAAAACCACTATATTTATGACCAGGTTTTGAAGCTCTTGGAACCCTCAGCTCTGAAATGCTGTCAGGCAGCTCTGAGTTGCACACATTCCTGAAGGAATCTGTTTCTCTAGATAATTACTGGTGTGAGAGACTGCTCCATTGCCCTGGGTTTGACACACCTTTAACTCCAGGTAAATCCTGAGCCCACGCTGTTCCCACAGTGACTGCTCCAAACCTCCCCCCATCTCCCGCAGTTCCAGGGGTTTTTTGGCCGGCTGTGTCTGGATACAGCTCCTGGCTCATGGGGGATGCTGGGATTCATCTCCAGGCCCAGTTCTAACACCAGCAACTCCCCAGTCCCCGTTTTAAGGATCACACTCCCTTTTTGAACAGCTAATGAGACAAAGATGATCCCTGGTGCTGAAGGGAGTTACTGGGAAAGGGGGAAAACCCCAAACCAACAACTGCGGTGAGTGGAGCATCCCAGAAACTCTGGGTTTGTCCAAAAGGGAAGAAGCAGCAGCAACTGCAGGCAGAATTCCAGAAGGGCAGCAGGGCAAGGCACGAGTGCTGCATGGAGGGGAAGCACAACCCTGCTCACCTGGGATCGAGCTGCAGCCTCCAAAGAGATCCCCTGGGAATTGCTTCACCTTCCTGCACAGCCACTTCATTGCCACTTCAATTCATGGGGCAGCCAGAGCCAAACTGATCCAAGTGACTGCTCCTGATGCGCCAGCCAGCTTGGCCAGATCCTCAGGGATGGTGCTGGAGTGAGCCACAAGCTGGTCTGGAGGAGAAATGTCCCAGGCTGGTCACATTTTCACTCGGAGAAATGCTCCAGCGGGGATAAAAGATTCCATTCCTCTTGCTGAGCTCTGTGAGCTCTAATGCCTTTGTGCGGTGGTGCTCTTTCTCTGATCTTAAGCACATCCTTTATCCCAAAACCGTCCAGGGGAGATTAAAGAAGGAGGCAGGAGGTTAATCAGACCTGACAAACTTGGAGGCTTTCTGGGATGGAGTCCCAGCGTTGGTGGAGAAGGGAAGAGCAAGCAGCATCAGCTGCCTGGGCTTGTGCAAGGCACTGGGTGCTGCCCACGTGGCACCCTCGTCTCCAGAATGGAGACTGCACTTGATGGAGGGACAGCTCGGGGACGAGGAAGCGTCTGCTCCAGGAGCTCACTGCCCATGCAGGGAGAGCAGTGAGCAGGGATGCTCCTCGGGATTGGGACTGGCTCTGTGTGACCTCTTCCACAGTGACACAGACAGGGGGATTGGGACACCCTCTCCAGGTGTCCCAGGGCACCGAGGTGAGTGGTGCTGGAGGGAAGGGATGCATCCAGAGGGATCTGGACAGCCTGGATCCACTGCCTGCACCAGCAGTGAGAAATAACTCTGAGACAACAGAAATGTCCTGGCTGGATTGTCACGCGCACTGACGGGCCCCAATTCTAACCCATTCCACCGGGATTGCTCTTCCTTCTGCTTTGCTCCTCCCGCTCTTTGTTCAGTTGTGAGGTAGAAGTGAAGGCCATTCATAATTCAGAGCTGCAAAACAAAAACATCCCAAGGGCTGCGGAGTCTAGACAGACAACAAACGAAGTTTGGGCAGGCCATCTTTTCTCAGGGCTCTCTTTAAGGACTCAAACATCCCACTTTTCCACAAAAAAATCTTTTGACCCTAGTTTTGTACATCTTTAGCTCAGTTTCTGGAGACTTCTCTACAACTGTGCCTGTCTCAGGAACAAGGCAAGTCCCAGAATTGTGCTGGGATGGGCCTGGAAAAATTTTAACTGGAAAAATTCAAGGGGAAAAATGTGTCAATCTAAGGGGCATCAGGGCTGAACATCCCAAAGGGCCTTGAGTACTTCAGACCCACCAGTACCAGACCTGAGCAGATCAGAAAAACCCCAGGCACAGCTAAAAATCACTTGAACCCCCACTCAGAACTCCACAGAATTTTAAGGTTTGCTTTTTTAATTACCTTTAGACATCTCCAAAAACCTGGGCTAGGATGATCTTTTTACTCCAAGCAAGTTCCCAGAGAATGGGGTATTTCTATAACTATCCGCTGCAACTTGTGTTTTAAGGCAAAAATATTTTCTGAACAAAAATAAAGAGTTTCGTGCAGTACATAAACGGCTGAAATACAGCAGCTATTACAGGAATGGAAAGAGGACTACAATGCCTACATAAATTGATAGATCCATTTCTCAGTGAGATACACAGGTTGGTAAAATAAACCATGTATTACAGTAATGGCAGAGCAGAGGAGCACCTGGAGAGGTCTCTCCGAGTAACAAATGTATCTGAGCTTGTCTCTGCCATTTCCCAACACACAATCGCTGATTTACCGTGCAGGTTCCAAAGGCATCCTCACAAATGGGGGTGCCGTTAATTCAGTTTTTATTTGTACCCAACAGCAAAGCAGCGCTGGGAAGGGCTCAGCTCCTCCCTGCAGCTCAGGGCTGGCAGCACACACAGGTTAAAGAACAGCTCCTGCTCCTCTCACGCAGGAATCATCCTTACCACGGCCAGCTACCAAACGAGAACACGCCCCTCTGATGTGCCACACATACAGCAGATGTGTTCACACACTGCTCTCCTCAGGCTCTTTTCCCCTTACAGGATTTTATTTTTTCGACTGGCATTAGCCACACAAGATAAAAATGAGATAATTAGCACATCACCCAGTGCTTTGTCTGCAGAAACCACCCAACTGCACTGACAGGCCTCTAACACGTTCCCTGTCCATTCCTGACTACAAATCCACTTGTGGAGTGCTGCATTTGGGAAATGGCAGCATCCCTCACTGGTGGCTTGGCAGACCGAGGTCGCCAGCCAGTCTGACAATGAAGATCAGGAACTGTCTGCCCCTGCCCTGCTCCTTGCTTCCATCACAGCAGTGCCCAGAAACCTGAACTGGGATCAGGGACCTGCTTCGGTTCCCATCCGTAACCCCAAGCAGCTGCGTTTCTGGGTGACTGGTTACAGACCATTTACAGCACAAAACAGGAGAGCAGGGGGGCCGAGGGCACGGCTGGGCCAGCCCCCCGTCCTGCATGCTCACAGCTGGGGGGGCCAGGCTTGAAGGCACCACTGCCCCAACCTTTCATCTAAAGCTGGCTGGGGCAGCTCAGCTCCAGCAGCCCCAGAGCCTGGCTCAGGGACCTGGCACCACTCTGGAGCTGTCTCAGCAGGGAGTGACCCCACCAGCCCTGCAGCAGCAGCTCGTCCCCTCCCAAATCCTGCCACAGCGCTCCCAGGATTGCCCACGGCAGGGAAACAGGACCAGCCCTGAGTGTGTGAGGACAGGTTCAGGTCTGCTCCCAAACTAGAGCTGGACCACGTCCATGTCTGACTTACCCTGGGCTGGGCTGCACAGCAGGACCAAAGTTCTGCCTCTAAACTCTGCCCACCCTGCAGGATCCAGCTCGGTTTATTCGTCCCCAGGTCCCTGAGGGCTCGGCAGGAATGAGGCTGGTTCTTGTTTCATCCAAGCTGATTTACCCTGCAAAATGTGGGGAGAATTGCAAATAAACGAGGCACAGAGCGTTCCAATTTGCAGGAATGCACAGCAAGGTGAATTTACGGGGTTCTCCTTTTGCTCTGTTAAAAATGAACGCAAAAACCATAAACTGTTCTATTTGAATACAATTTCTTTTTAAATTTTAAACGTTGTTTTCTCTCTACCCCCAAGAGCCTGCTGTTCTACAGGATATTGTTATGGCTCAAAACTATTTCTGTAAAAATGGTCTGCATTTCTTGGCAGTGAGGAGCAGAGCTCCCCAGAACAGAACGGCAGCAGCAAAGAGGCTTTGCTGGTTCTGGCAGATCTACCAGCGACCTCGGGCAGACCTGCTCACATCAGCTGCTAAATTGTGTCCCCAGGGGTCACCCGGTGCTCAGCACATCCCCAGCACAGTTTCACCCCAGGTTTCCCCTCTCTCTCACCTGTACCAGGGACAAGGAGCTGGCCTGGCTGAAGGAAAACAAGGAAAGCTGAATTTCTTCAGGGCCCCAGCACAAACTGGGGGAAATAACCACGCACAGTCCTTGGGGTTTGTCCTTTTTTGAGTCAGTTTTGCTGCTGTTTCGGATGTTCCAGTGAGTCAGAAGTGGCTGAAAGCACAGGGAAATTGAGCTGGAGCCTGCCATGAGAGCAGAGTGCCAAATCTCTGCCTGTCAGGAGACAGTGGTGGGCTGGGAGCCATCCCCGCCCCAGGCTCCAGCAAAGAAGGGATCAGCTGGGACAAGGCTCTGCCCTGCTCCCCCCTTCTCCCCAGGACAGATGAAAAGGTGCAGCAGTCCTTGGAGTGCAGCAGAGGGGCAGAGCCACCTCCCTCAGTCTATGCATGCATAAAAAATGAAGATATTTATAGACATCTATTTTTGATTATATCATGAAGCCATTTAGATATTTATATTTATCCTGTGGAGATGCCATGGGACACACATTTAACCTCAGCTCTGGGTTGTTCCATGCCTTCCTTCCACACCCTGACCCTGCAGGTACATGGGAGAGGCGAAGCCCAGCTCCAGCACACAACGCCCACAAAACCCCACACTTCATCTTCTGGACCAGATGCTCCTAAATGTGCAGAAAAAGAGGGAAGACAAAAAGAAGTGACCTGAGGGGGCACTTCAGACAGTGACAAGGAAGCCCAAGTTCCATAATCATTTGTTTCCAAGACAAAAACTGAAGTAGGAAAGAAGAAGGCAGCAAATGGGCTTCTTAAAATATAAACTTCTTAAAATAAAATATAATCCTGTCAACTGTTGTCTCACTGTGAGCTCAAGTGCTATGCTAAAGCTGCAAGGTGTATTAAGAGTTGAAGAACCCATAAACTTGACCATAACTCTCTGGAATTTATGGCTGCCTGACAGTTTCCTTCTCCTGAGCCATTTACTTGATGTATACCTGACGTCACCTCCAGTGCACATTGAAATAGAAATACAATGGGATGGGATAAACAAGTTTGCTTGGGAGACTTTCCAAAGTTGGCCTGGAAAACACACCTGGCCGAGGAACTTTCTCACTCCTCCCCATCCACACATGGCCCTTCCCACACGCACAGCCTGGGCCAAAATGCAAATTCTGCATCTCCCCTCCTTCCACCCTCTCCAACAGCGCCATATATTCTAAATATATGTTTGTTTGTTTCCCAGCCAGGGAAGACTCAAGAGACTTTCACCAAGGTTCTCTTTGAAAGCTGATAAAAACAACTTAAAAGGTGCTGGGAAAAGGGAGCCCTCTCCCCATTGCCTCAGTCCAGGAGAGCACTTCAGCACACAGATAATTTCCAGCACACAAATAACGCCACTGTAAACAGTACTAAAAAGCAATTTATAAGATCAAGGCTAGAATATCCACAACCTTTCCTTATGAAGCCTCAAGAATACAAGAGAGCCTATTTAAGCAGCTTCCTAATATAACATCTCCCTGAGGAGCTGATCCTGACCCTTTTCCTTCTGCAGAGCAAATGTTTATCAAAATAACCAACAATTAGTCCTGGCAAGGAGGAAATCCTAAGTCACGTCACACTACGGCGATAAAGCCGTGTGGTAATGAGCTGCTACTCAACACTTGTGCAACGTTCTGCCTTGGAATTACCCAAGGCCCCAGAGGTCCCAGCTCCAGTCCAGCGTGGAGGTTGGATTTACTCAGGCAGCACTCCTGCCCTGCACCACCCTGGGAAGGATCCATCTGTAAACCAGTCCATGTCCGGCCAGGAGCAATGACAAAGGCAATTCCTAACGCTGCCACTGCAAAATCCCTGTCACCGAGAGCACAGTAGCCCATTATTAGCTTGTCAGGAATCTTTGATTTAGAGGCCATAAAAGCTGTATTTTTCCTGGATTTTGCTATACCAAGGAGTTTCTAGCCTGTAGGATTAAATTGCATAAGAAAGAGAACTCTCCAGCCCTACTGCTGCTCTTGGCAGGCGGCTCCAGGGGCTGTGCAGCCACAGGATGAGGGAAACGAGGCGAGCAGGGCTGCCTGAATGAACAGGAGCAGCTTTGTGTCACACCTGGGGCCACTGGCACAGCCCAGGGACAGGAGCAAGGCACAGCCACACACCGTGAGAGACAGGACTTGCTGCTGCTCTAGGGACACGGCTTGCACCATGTCTGGTACAAGATTTGGGGATGTTTAGGGAAAAGAAGCCACCTCACCTAAAGTCGGTGCAGGACTTTACTCTTTCTTTGGAAAATTATTAATGGAGGGAGAACTGGAAAAGGTCTGGAACCACAGAATGTCCTGAGCTGCAAGGGACCCACAGAGATCACCCAGTCCAAGCCCTGGCCCTGCACAGGCAGCCCAACAACCCCAATTGTCCAAAGCTCCTGGAGCTCTGGCAGCCTCGGGGCCGTGCCCATTCCCTGGGGAGCGTGGGCAGTGCCAGCACCCTCCGAATTCCACCTCAGGAATGCAGCTCAGAGGATGATCAACTCTGAAGATCCAGAGCCCCGAAGAAAAGCTGAAATGCTCCATTTCAAAGCACCTCTCACTCAGTCCCCCCTCCTGCTTACACCCTCCCTCCAACACAAGACAATGTATTCCAAGAAGCCCGTTAAGGCAGAGAACAGACTTCCTATAAATTCTAAAAATGAGATTAAAAGTGCCTGTCCCTTGTCATGGGCAGTTTTTCCCAATGAGCTGTTTGTGGCAGATTTTGCAATACTGTTTTCCCATAACGTGTAGGCATCTGCATCCTGTTCTCACTTTCAAATCCAACACCAGAACTCCCATTTTCCATGTGGCAAGAGAATGACTGCCCAGCTTCTCTTCCAGCAGAGTAGAAATGTCTGGGAGGGAAAGAATCTCACCAATTTGGACAGTGCTGCTTCCACCAGGGAAGAAATGGGTTATTTCCCTTCTGTCAAAACAACCTGTCCTGAAATGTGCTTCAATTTTCTCACAAAATGGACCAGAAGGGAATGGGGGAAAAAAAAAACATATCAGAAAGAGTGCTGAAAAGAGAAAATGTTCTCCCCTGAAGAATGCTAATATAAGGCAGAAATACTGGGAACCATTTCAGGGAAAAGAGAGGCCTCGGAGTTGCCTGGTGCAGGGACAACCTTGGAGAACTTTGAAACATAGGACAGAAGCTTAAAGCCCATCTGGTGCCACAGGCAGGGACACCTCCCACTGTGCCAGGTGCTCCCAGCCCAGTGTCCAGCCTGGCCTTGGGCACTGCCAGGGATCCAGGGGCAGCCCCAGCTGCTCTGGGCACCCTGTGCCAGGGCCTGCCCTAACACCAAACACCTCAAGCAGATCAGTAACTCCTTTGAACCCAAGTTGCCTTGTAGGAAACCACCAAAATTGTTACTGGAACCAAGACTGGTTAATGGGAAGAAACATTCCTCGCTCCTGTTCCCCCGGCAGTGCTGGCCCAGCCGGGTTCCTAGGGGTGACAGCCTTGGGGGGCCCCTCAGTGGCCCCCAGCAAATCCCGAGTACTCCACGCTGAGTTCTCACATCAGCAAGGTCAAAGCCAGAGGTGCCACATACCTGTGACAGCTCAAACCAGCAAGGGTAAGTCCCAGGGATTTCTAGGGAGCACGGCAGCCTCGCGGGAGGAGCCGTGGCCACGAGGAGCTCGCAGAAGAGCCGGAAGAGGCACGGGAGACCCTCCCGGGCAAACACGTGCTCTGCTTGTGTTCCCAGCTGGGCTTGTTTAAAAATTCATGAGGTCTTGAAAACTGCCAAGATCCAGACAGTGTTGAGCTATTAAAAAAAATAACACAGCACGTAAAGTACTTGGGTTTTTTCCCCTTCATAAAAAAACAGTGCAGTGAGGTGGGAAAAAACCTGGGAGAAGATCTCCAGCCTCATACAGGTTCCTGCAGAGCATGAACCATCCGTGCTCTTTTCCCCCCAGCCACGCCCTTGGTTCCCCTCTGCAGGCTGGGCTCTTGCCATGGCCCTGGACCCTGACCTGTCCTTTGGCTTGGATGCCCTGGGAGATGCTGGAGTTTGTCCCACGGAACACCCAGAGACTGGAACAAGGCACTGAGACAAACAGATTTAAAATCCCATTAAGCTGTGAGTCAGCAGAGACAAATGAAACTATTTAAACAAATATTTCTGGTTGGAAAGGCAGAGTGATGGCATCCAAGGCAGGGCAGGAGGGGCGAGCCCCCCCAGAGCTCTGTTTATGTGGAAACTCAGGAGTTTCACCAAACGCTTTGAGTTACCGAGCGGATTTCCAGCAGAAGGCAGAAGAGTGGGGAATTTTGATAAATGTAAATAGGAACTCACCACGTTTGGGACACTGTGTGATTTGCCAGCTGTCCATCAGCACGCTGCTGGAAGCAGAGGGGGTCCTGGGAGCAGCCCCCACATCCTGCCTCCCTTTCCCCCATCCCTCTTCCCAGCCCTGTAATGCCCTGTGAGAAACGAGTCCCACAGGTGGAATGGAAGAGGCTCCTTCTGTCTGAGGCAGCAGCAGCTCCTGCTGGAGCTTTGCATATCTTATGGGCAGGACAGTCCCACCATTCCTTCTGCGTCTGGTGAATATTTCCCTGAAAGCAATCCACTGAAAACAAAAATTAATTTTAAGAAAAATAAATAAAATCAACAGCAGTGCACTGAGCAAAACAAGAAGAGCAGAGCTAGAAAAGCTGAACAGCACTGCTGCAATGCACTCTGCTGGAAGGAGAGGAGAAATCCTGGAGACACCAAGGAAGGTGATGCCAGCGGGGCAACTCCCCCTCATCTGAGCCACAGGCAACCCCCCTGAGCCCTGCTGGCTGGAGCAAAGCTCTTTTCACCCTTCCAGCTCCAAGTGCTGCCTTCCCAAAGCATTCACCTAAAACCTGAAGCAGAACACACCTCAACCAACACACAGAGGGGCAGGAGCTGATCAAACATTTCCTGAGTGATAAAAACCAGAAAAGAGCTACAAAAAGTACAAAAACAAAAACAAACAAAATACAAACCGACAAAAAAAAAACTTCACCCCCTCTACATTTCAGGGTCCTCCTCCCTGCTGGTGCCTTTAAAAGCCTTGTGCCACTTCTTTCCAACAGGACCAGGGACAGCTCCAGGAGCTCAAAAGGAATTCTGGGCGATTCCACGCTTTCAGCAGCTCTCTGGAATTTAAGGAGCAACTCCAACTTCCCAGCAGTGCCTCCCAGGAAATTCCACTCCCCAGAAGTTACCAGGACCAAAGTGAGGATTTTCTCCTGGCCTGCAGCAGAGTAACCTCTGGGTGTCTTTGCAGGAGAGTCATGCAGGCTCCGAGGGAAAGCGGGACAGCATCACCATCCCGGAATTGCTGCTGGAAACGGGGATGATGAGCATGACCGAAGCACTGGAACAGCCATTAATAAATAATAGTGATGATAATGGGGGAATAATAACTTATTAACAGCCAGGAATAAAGAAAATTTCCATGCTCTAGGGTGCTACTCAATATGAGGAGCCACTCCAGACACCAGCTCATTAACAAATTGTCTCAGTTGCTCCCTGAAATGATTTGGAGGACGTGTTTTGGGTTTGAAAACGCTGCACTCCGGGTGACGACAATCACAAACCTCAGCTCTGGCTTCAGGAGAAATGAGCAAGTTTAAAAGAAAAGAGGAAAAAAAAGCATTCAGGGGCTCTCACCTCAATAAATGAATCCAACACAGGTGATTCTTGGAGGGCACAAAAATGCACATGGCAATGGTAGAGCGCCCTTTCAGTCCTCCGAGGGGACAGCTCTGAAGGGACATCTGAATAAATCACAAATAAGCTGTAACATGGGAACAAATGCAAGAAGTGTCTCAAAACTCCACAAATAAGGAGCTCTAGTTCTTGAATAAATTGTTTCCCGAGCATTGCGGCTAATAATTATTTTGCCAAATTCCAGAATTTTCCATCTGCCCATAAAAAAAAAAAAAAAAATTTTTATCTGATATATCCATACTGTTTATATTACTTTGACATTCACTTACTATAAAAATCAACCCTTTTGATGACTGACCATGCTTATTTGCTGCTTAATAAATAGCATTTATATTTGTCACTATTTTTCTTCCAAATATTAAATCACAGACTGATTTTGTTAAATATACAGTGTGATGAAAAATTATACACGATACTTAATCAGATCAAAATAAATTCAAGCTAGCACTGACATCTCCACGAGATAGAAGCCTTCTTTTATTTTTATTTTCCAGTTCGTTTGAGCTCTATTTATGTCTGTGGAGTAAATACCAGTAAAATTAGGCACTATTTATAATTTCAAATTATAGCTGTGCACATACAGCAGGATAATATTTGTGTTCCCAACAGCTGCTGGGAAGGAGGGGAAAACTGTAAGGATGAGGTTTGCTTTGCCTTTATCTCCATGTGAAAAAACCCCATAACCCCAGCTCCTACGGGATGTGACATTCTGGAGGAAGGAAAAACCAAATTATTCTGAAATCTCCACTTATCCAGACTCCCAAAGAGGAACCTTTTCTTCAAACCCTGACTCAAGTTGCTTTGAACCCATCACTGGAGTTACTTCCAGCTGGAAATGAGCTTTAAGGAAGGGTTTTCAGGCAAGTGTTTCCCAAAGTAATCCTCTCTGGGCACTCAAAAAGATTGAAGGAACTAATACGGCTCTCCCCTCTGGAACTCCAAACGTATATCTATTAACAGGACCTAATAAATCACCAGAGTCTGGCACAGCCAGAGACAACAGAATGAGCTGGAAAGCAAGGATTAAATAAAGCTTAATAAAAAAGTATTATGAAGCAATGATAAATGAGAACTAATACTTATTGTGTAATTCTACCACGTTTCCTTGACATGAAATATCCCAAAATGTCCAGGCTACTCCCAAAATTATCTGGTTTTCAGCTCGGAAAGCATTTCAGGGACAGCCAGAGACTCTTACTAGGGACCCCAGTAGCTGCTGGTTATTAAATAACTGGGAAGGGACAGCTCATCCCTCAGCTAGGAATGGCTACAGCAGCCTTTGGAGAAATTGTGCCTACAGCAATCGAAAGAAAAGCAGGGGATGGGTTCTCTGGGAATAAAACTGCCAGGAGAGGGGAGCCCATCCCAAGGGGAAGGTACCTGGGGGAACCAGGCGATGGGCACTCCCAGGAGGCCTTCAGGTCCACATCCTCCCATGGGCACACATCCAGGGCTGCTCCTCAGCTCCCAAGGAAAGCAGAAAGATCTGCTCAAAGTCTTAAATCTGGAATTCAACATAGCTGACATTCTTATTTCTCCATCATCTCCAGTCTAGTGAGGGAAACACAATATATTTAACACAACACATTAAAATTCAAACACAAATGAGCATTTTGGGCAATTCTTGTCCACATTAGAGGCCTTCCCTAACGTAAATTATTTCAAGTACTGCCAGGAGGTCGCACACACTGAGTTCCCACTGGAAAACCAGCGGCTCTTAATTTGAAGATCAACAAACAGGAATCTCGCAGGGTGGAGGGGTGAAGTCCATAAAACTGCTGTATCACCTCCCAGTTTTACAGCTCCATCATGCAGGAAAAGCAGTGGAAATGGTCTGGGTTTATTCCCTGCACACGGACGTGGCAGGCTGGGAACGGGCAGCAGCAGAGAGGAGCAGCACAATCTTTTGAGGAGCGTTCTGTTGGGATGGATGGCTCGTGTTTAAAGCTTAATAGAGCTCAGGCAATTTCACCTCCCTGCCCGTCCAGATGAGGAAGAGCTCATAAACAGGTGAACTCCGAGACAAAATGAGACCTTCTCCTCCATCCAGGGAGATTGGTGCACCTCCAGAGCGGGAGCCAGGGATATTTCCTGTCTGTAAGGAGATATTCCCAGTGATCACCGCCACATCCTGGAGAAAAATGCCTTCAATTTCCACGGCCAGAATGCACCAAGCGATTTTGCCAACTCAGATCCTTCTTTGTTAAACATTCCATTGCTCTTGCCGTTGGCAGAGGAGCAAGAGCCGGGCCTGCTGCTCGCTGGAGCTGCCTGGATTCAGGCACGGGGGAGACTGCCCTGGGAATGACCCAGGTGGGTGCAGACCCCCAGCAGCACCACAGCGTGTGCCCTGCCCTGATCCCAAACACGAGGAGCCCATTCCCAGTCCCCAGAGCCCAGCCAGCCCACCCCACACTGCCCCAGCCCCTCTCCAGCTCTGCTGCTCACCAGAACCGCCTGGATTCGGGCACAGGGGAGATCTTCCCCCCAGCAATGACCCAGGTGGGTGCAGAGCCCCAGCAGCACCACCATTTCCTCCCCTTGCCTGATCCCAAACACAAGGAGGGGAGCCCATTCCCAGAGCCCAGCCAGCCCATCCCTCCACACCACATTCCAGCTCTGCCCCAGGGCTCCTCCCTCAGCAAAGCAATCAAGGCTCCCCCAAAGAGCCTGAAGTCTCTTTAAGGGTTGGTTAGGCAGCCCAGTGTGTGTCTGGGATAATTCAGCCTTCCTCTGTTCACGGCAGATTAGATACCGTGGTCAGTGAGTTTGAAAAGAAGAAATGCAGAACTCATTTGCATCAATGCTTTCAATTTGCTCAGAATGTTTTCTCTTTTAATTATTAGCCCACAGTAAACTACTTATCAATTAATTGCTAGAAAATGGAAGTGAGTGTGTGTTATTGCTAAAATCTCTAATTGGCTAGACTGTTGCTTTCTTGTTAAATGCTAATTAAAGTTTTGAAACAGGCAAACATTACTTAACTTTAAATGGCTTAACGACATCCACCAAGGTACAAACATTTACATTACACATTTTTATGCCAGATCATGGGAAACCCAAAGCAAAGATGACAAGGGTTGTTTTCCACTAATAAATTCCACAATTTTATATGGATTTTAATTAAATTAAAAAGGTCTTTTTCTTAATCTCATTTGTCAACTATCCAGTAAATATTGCAAATAACACTTGCCATCGATGTTTAGATGTATTTTTTTCTTCTCAGAACCACAGACTGGCTTGGGATGGAAGGGACCTTAAAGAGCCTCTGGTTCCAACCCTTGCCATGAGGTGCCTGGTGATCCCATTGCCATGAGGATAAATTGGGATTTATGACCAAGTTTATCATGTCACCATAATGACCTCAGCAAGAACTTCATTTATGACTTCCACACACTTTGTAAACCTAAGGAACAATTGAAAAATATTCCTGAAAAAATATCAAACTAGATACTGATGTTAAATTAAGTTTGTGGAACTCAGCCAAAGTCAAAACTATAGGCAAGAGAAGAGCTGTAGCAGCCCCAAACGTTATTTTTAGTGTGGCATTTCAAGCCTCAGATCGAGTTCAGCTTCCGGAACCAGAAAAGTGAGAGATTAAAGCTCAGCCACCCCCTGAGGCATTGCTCGCTCTCAAAACGGTTCAGTCATAAAAGGAAAGTCTCACATGGGCAACGTCATCTTCTGAGAGCAGTTTCTGACCAAAGAGGGAAGGTGTTGGCATAAAAAAAATGAGATGCAAACACAAGCTTGTAGCAAGCATAAACACTGGGACTTTTTCTAATGCTTCTAATTTGGAAGTAATAAATAATTTCATTATAACCCCAGATCTCAAGGAAAATACATCAAGTACTCACTGTTCAGTTCCAGCATATCTCCAATCTCCATATTTAATTAGACATTGGGCAAGGCAGGCAAACATGCTGATTTATTTAGATCCTGGAAATCAAGCAGGGAATTGAGGCCTTGACAAAGAGGGATGAGGGGATAACACAAAGCTTCATCTCTACACTCTGGGGTTTTATCAAGTGTTTTAAAAATGTAATTGAACCCCCCCAAAGGGGGATGCCCTAAGCACAGCTCCCAGAACCCTCCTCACCTTTAAGGGAGCAGAGCTAGAAAGGCCCAGGTGAAAGTGAGGAGCTGGAAAAACCAGCAAGAGCCACTGAGTACTTCTGGAATGCGAGAGACATTTCGAGCCCTAGAGATGAGACTGCTGAGGGTGCTTCAGTCATCAGGAGTGTAAAAATCCCACTGATTTTCAGTGGAACTTGATCTCCCTGGGCAGGTGAAAATCCCATTCTGAATGCCAAATAAAGAAGCCAACAAGGAGCAACTTTTGGCCACGATTTGAATGCCACAATTACACCCGGATGTGCCCTCCAGTGCCTTTAACCATTCGAGCTCCTGGAGTAATTTAAAACTGCTCTCAAACAGGAATACCTGCCAGTGGGTTTGTTAATCTGAAAAAGGATAACCAGGGAGCTGCTCCAGAGTAATCCCAGCCTGGGCTGCCTGTGTTCCACACCCCACACACACACACAGAGTTCACAAAGCAAACAGTGCCTGCTTGCAGCCAATTATTGTCATTGCTGAGCACATCCTTCCTTTTCTGAAATCAGCAGAAATAGAAAATTCCTTTTTTTATTATCCCAAATTGTACTGCAGACTGACAGAGACATTAACAGGTCCTGGATGCCTCTTTCCCTGCCTGATAATGAGCATTTTTCCCAGGTTCATTACAAAAGTCAGCCCTCAAGGCTAAATCTTCCAGGAATTCAGGCACACGGGAAGGGGATAGTGCGAGACCAGCTCCTCCCAAAGCAGCTGGAGCTCTGCACTGCTGCACACACTCACTGCAGGGAACACCGGGGAATTCAGCTTCGTTTAGAACTGCTTTCATTAACCTGATACGCGGTTACAAATTAAAACTTCAATTACCTGCAAGTCAAAATGGAGAAGCTACGGAGACTGAAAAGATACAGAAAACCGTTTAGTCTGCTGAAGTGATAGCGCTTTTTTTTCAGCTTTAATTGATTTCCTAATTTCAGGCTGTTTCCATGGCAGCCACGCACTTGCCTTGTCCATGTGCCCACCAACCTGTCCCTCTGGCTGCTCCAGCACCTCTGCATCGGGGGAGCAGCTTGATGGAACACCACCAGGCAGGGATGTTGGATAAAATTCCAAGAGTGGGCAAAAATCACATCCTGCTTTTGAGACTGAACTTCAGCTGGCTGTGGTAAAGCTGCACAGGTACAAAGCCAAGGTTTGGAGACCTCCGCGAGGTGGAAAGGCTTTGCACCTCCAGAATATCCAGCCAGTGCATCCATGAGAGGCAGCAGGCAGAAAGCTGCTGCAGGCTGAGCTCCAGGATGGGTTAAAATTCCTCCTCTGGCACCCAAAAAGCCTCACCTGGCACTGCTTCTCCCCCAGCTCCCTATTTAACATCATCACTGTAAAAAAAACCTCTCCATGTTTAAGGTCCTGCAGGGAGAAAGGAGAAAGTTTCTGAGAAAACTGCCTGATAAAATAAGACAGGGGAAAAAAAAAAAAATCCCCAAAGAGATTTAAGAAAAAGCTGCCACCCAGGGATATTACAGTGAGCCTGAGAATAGATTGCATCTGATCAAAGCTCGTTCCACCAAGGCCTCTCCTGGAATTTTAATAAGTTTGAGGCTTGTCTGGCTGTTTTGCATGCCCACTTGCACACCTTTCCCTGGCAGAGAGGACTGGGGGTCTCAGCACCTGGCTGGGGAGAGAGAAAGGCAAATCCCCGGCACCTGGTTAATTAGAGAGAAGCCCTGCTGCTGCTGCTCGACGGCAACCGAGCAGCCCGTGAGACAAACTGCACTGCTGAAGGGCACTAAAATCCTTCTGTGGGCTCTTCTCATCTGCACTTCGTGCTGGGCAGCCAGGAAAAAACCTCTTTGGGGAGAGGACACCTTCTCAGGGGGACGTGTCCTGCTGGAGGCCGCGCTGAGGTTCGGCCCCAGCCAAGCCCATCTGTCACCTCCATGCAGCCCCACGAAGAGGGAGAGCTGGAAGAGCTGCCAGGAGAGGTTTCTGAGGAGAGCCAATGTGAGACAGGTGAATTCTCACCTGGCTGCAGCCCAGGAGAACAGGAATTTCTCAGAGTTCAGCTGGTTAAGAGGCAGCTCAAGGGTAATGGTCTCCTAGAATAGAGAGTAATAAACAAAACAAGCATATAAGTAAGTTATTTCTATTAAAAATAAGCTCCCCAGCACACTTTGGGACAAGCACCCAAATCTCCACCAATATCCCCCTTGAACACAATTGCCAAAAAGAGCCAGGTGTGAGCTGACAATATTTGTTGGTATTGTCATGTTAATATAAAATCTGCCCAGGAAGTAAGTCCTCGACAGTGAAACAATTATTCTTCTCCTCATGGCACAACCAAACACAGAAACCCAGTGTCCCCCACAGCTGTTTATTTATAAAACACAACACAAATAGATCTGATCACACCTCAAAAGCTCACGGGAGAACTGATTAGGAAAACAATTGTTTACATCCAGATGTTTTAGGTCACTGTCTCTCACTGAGGCTGAGGAAAATAAACATACCTGCTGCTAAAAAGCAGGAACCCAGTGATTATTCCAGCAAAATATACTATAAGCAAATGAAATTTTGCTGAGATGCTGTTAACAGGAGTTCTTTCACACTACATTCCCTGTTATAAAAAAAAATTAATTCCATTGCTTGCTTTGCTCTCTCAACCTTCAATTCCTCCAACACTGCTGATTCCAAAAGAAACATTCCTGGTACTGCCAGTGTGGGAGCTCAAGCTCTGATGTCAACATCTGAATCCATCTGGGATTGCTGGGAATCCTCTGTACCGTGTTCCCAGCCATAAAATGCCTACAGCACCATTGCCTTCATTCCAGGGGATATTTCAGGAATGGGCATATAATTGTGGATGGCTGCTGGACAAATCTCATCCCAGCCAACCCCCTTGGCATTCTCCAGCTTCACCCAGATGTGTGGATTCTACTCCACAGCAACACTTCAGCCCCCTTGCACCCAGCCAAGCCCAGTTCCTGCCTCGCCAGGAACACACAAAGGCCTCCGCTGCTTCAAAACATTTAATTTAAATTTAATTTCCCCACTTGTGAAACCCAGCCATGGAGTGAGAGGTTTAACGAGGCTGCCAGGATCCCCCTGCATTCCTGACACCCAGCAAAGGGGGATGCAGGAGGAGAGGGACCTGGTGGCCCATCTCTGTCTGGGGAGGAGAGATGGCACCTAAAGGGAAGGCATGACAGAAATTCCCCATCTGCCTGAAGAGGTGAAAAATGGAGCTGGAGTGGATATTGTTCGTATGATTTGATATCAATGGACTGTTAAAAAAACACCCTGTCATTGGTAAGAATAATATTTCAATATTAACTTTGTTGTTTAGATGAAATGTCTGTGGTGTAACAGCATTACCCTTACAACTGTATGGGTGATATATTGATGTACTACATATTCTGGCTGAAGGAAAAAAAAATAGTTATGATATTTTTAATAAAAACCTCATTTTCCTGTTCATTTTTGTACACAGCAAACAGATTTCACCGTAGGTGGTTGGATCTAATTCATTAGCTCCATCATGCACTGATATCACAGAATAATCTCCCCATCAGCCCAGCTGCCTCCTTGCAGCTCTCCTGAAGGTACTTGGAAATCCAATTTCCATGTTGAATATCAATCAGTCAGTTCTGACTCGGGCAGTGGTGCACAAAATGGAATATTGGAACCTTTCCCTGTGCCCCAGGCCGGGGGGTGGCAGCAGCAGGGGCTGGGAGGGGACAAATCCCATGGTGCTCCCTCTCCTGTGGGCTGGGACACCCTGGGCTCTGCCTTGGCCTCCTGAAAACAAAGCCTGTAGAACAAAATGCTGCAGGACTTCCCCCCACCAGTCCTGAGGGGGATTGCTCCCGGTCATGGAACACTGAGGCTGGAAAAGCCCTCCAAGGCCAGGACAACGTGAATTTCTCCGAGTTCAGCCGGTTAAGAGGCAGCTGAGGGATATCTGTATCTGAAGATACAGAGTGCTAACCAAACTAAGCATGTAAATAAGTTTATTCCTATTAAAAATAAGCTCCCCAGCAACCTATCACGACCATCAATTCCAGCCACTCCCAGCACTGCCCGTGTCCCCAAGGGCCACATCTGTGAACGAGGCTTTTAAAGCCCTCCAGAGGAATCCTGCAGGAGAACCTGCACGGATCAGTCTGTTCCACCCCAGCCGTAACAGGATAGAAGCAGGACACAAACAGGATACAAACAGGCTGCCAGATGCAGGATTTGCAGGGAGCAGCAGAGGGGTCCTTACCCAGCCTGCCCCTCTCCTGGAGGAACACCTCACCAGGGCACCTGGCTCTGTCCTCTCCTTTCCCTCTGCAATAATTTAGATGGGGAAAAAAAACAAAACCACAACTTTTAGAAGTGTATCCTCAGCCAAAAAAATATTTCATAACCTTGAGGAGATTAACTTCCCTAGCAGTGATTTCAATGCATATTGCTACAATCAAAAGACAATTTTGTTCTCTGACACTTATGATATTTCTCAGTGAAAATATGGCCCATCACTTCCATTTCCACTGATTCATAAATCAGATTGTTGTGTTTTGCAACATTCTTCCCAAAACATTTTCATGCACTTGGCTCTACCCTGACTAACCCTTCCAGAAGGGCCTTTCAGTGCCCCTGGCACCAGCAGGTTGTACAGAACATTGTGGTAGGAATTCTTCGGCACAGGGATTTCAAAGGCTTTTTTTTAAGGATGTTTGGCATTTCAGCCCACATTTCCCACTTGTAGATCCCAGCCACCTATGGCACTGATCCACTCTGAACACTCTAAACCTTACAAAAAACCAGGTCTGATTAGTAGAAAGGTCACTAAATAATAACAGGAATTTCATCCCTGAGACAAGCAGCATGGGAAAAGGTGTGTCCTGGATTGGGAGGATTTGGAGCAGGGCATGAAATGCTCAGAGGAGGAGGGAAAGCCCTGGGGACACAACAGGGAGAAGGCTGAGCCTGAAGGACTCAGGACAGGAGCAAACCAAACCACATTGTTGGGATGTAGCAGTGGCCTCAGAGCCCATATCCCACCCCCCATCAAAGTCTCCTGGCTGATAAAATATCCCTCCCTGGAATTGCTGCAGCTCACAAGTAAGAACCAAAACAAGGAGGGAACAACAGCATTTCAAATTTTAAAAAAATAAATCTCAGGTTCTAAACCAGTTTAGAAAACAGTAAACACATCTCCACGCTTCCAAAACAAAAAGCAGAGCTGGAATCCTGGCTGAGGCGGCTGCTGGGCTTGGCCAGGGCACAACAGGAGGGTTTCCCAGCATCAGAAGCAGCCTCTGGGATTCCCAGACCCCGGGACACCGAAGGGCTGGAGGTCAGGTTCTGCCCCAGCTCAGAGCTTGTTTAAGGGCAATTCACACCACTGGAACAAGGGTTTGCCCAACATTTTCGATCGTGGCTCTCAAGGGATGAGCTTCGGTGGCTGATGTGCAGGTCCAGCCCCTGCTGGGCCTCACAGGAGAGGGGATGTTTGTGGGAGGGGATTGCTTTGCTGTCCAAAGCTCCACAATTCCTGAATCCACATGGATCCAGCTTTGGAAGTCACTGAGCTGGAAGTGGGAAGAGGCAGAGAGGCCGGAGGAGGACATTTCTTCCTCTTCTCTCTCAGCTGCCACAGGTGTCACTGCCACACCAAGCCACAGGGCAGGACAGCCCTCGCTGTGACCTTTGTGGGCACCTCACAGCTTCCACAAGGAACATAATCCATCCTTCCATCAACCTCTGCAGCCTCATTGCCTGTGAGCACCTCACAGCTTCCATAAGGAACACAAAATCCATACTCCCATCAACCTCTGGAGCCTCATTCCCTGTGAGCACCTCACAGCTTCCATAAGGAACACAAAATCCATGCTTCCATCCTCCCCTGGAGCCTCATTCCCTGTGAGCCCTCCGTGGTGGCCACAGAATGCCAGCAGAGGAGCTGAGCCCCTGGCTGAGGGGACCCTGCCAGGCACAGCCCATGTTCATTAAGAGCTCTGCTGGTGATTTATTTGTGCCTGGGAGAGATTGCAGCTCCATCCACTGATTTCTCAGCAATGATTTATTATCACTTCAGAAGGGATTCATTAAGAGATCCCTTCACACAAACCCCTCCCAAAACGTGCTGTGACTCCTTTAATAAAGCACAAAGAAAAGGTTTTAGCAGCTTGTATCAATATTCCAGCAATGAGTGCAGATTCAGCCCATCTCCATTGCTCAGGTGAGCGTGGAGCAGAACAGGGAAGGAGGTGCTCCGTGCTGTTATTGCCCGAACTGCCAGGACCCATGGACTGGCCCATGAGAGCCATGGGCTGCTCTGCAGTCCGTACTCACTCTGGGAGCCGTGGAGCAGGATAACAGGCCCTGTGCTTCCAGCTCTCCCCTTGCTGGAGCCCCGCCCTGCCAGCGCTCCCAGGGAATGGACTGCACTGCAAGGGGAATCAATCCCAGCCGCTGCAGAACACCTTCACACGGCTGATCTGCTGGGGCTGAGGAGCCACTCAACTGCACAGCAAAAAGGGATTCATTCCTGGAGCTCCCTGTATTGCATTAGTAGCACCGAAGCTCCGTAGCCTTCAGCAGCACAGTTGATGTCACCCTGCCACTCTCCTGACCCAAAATGCAACTGTTTTTTTCCATTTTGCTCTTTCAGTTGATCTCAAAACCCAATCAAGTGTGTTAAGCAGCTCCCATGTGTGTTCTACAGTTTAAATGGGCTCCACTCTAAACTGCGTTACGTACAAAATGTAAGTCCAGGGTACAGAAATAATGCTGAATTTCAGATTTGCCTCTTTGGTGGATTGTTCCTGTTATTCTTATCCCCATTTAGAAGTGCAATTTAGGATGAAGTTGCTGGTTCGAAGCAGTGTCTGGGGTTTAGTCTTCCTCAAGAACTGAAGGAAAAGCCTTGATAAAAAGGGTTTAAATCAGCTTCATCCAAGCATTTAAAATTGTGAAAAGACGAAGACAGAGCAGGCAATTTTCTGTCAGTTAACTAATCATGGAACAGGACAGAAATAGCAACAAACCCAAATAACCAGCAACTGGCTCCCAAAGGCAAAGAGAAGAATTTGTCTGCACACACTGAGCTGCGTCTCCCTCCTCCCAAAGTTTCAGTCTTTGTAAGAGTTCGGACTCCTTAGGAATGCTGGATTATTCTGCTTGTGGTTTCACTGCTAGTTTAGATGCAACTTTTATATTGAATAAAACATCTGCATTTAAAAGTGCTCTGTCAACTCCAGTCCTACCAATAACAGTTAGGTACAAACTCTGCTGGTAAGGTTTGGGCTTTGGGGGGGTCCCATTTGTTCCCATTTTGGGAATCCAAGGGTTTGGACTGCTCTCCAATGGCAGGATAGCAGAGTATCAAATATTATGGAGTAAGCTAAGGCTATAAGAAAAAGTAAAAGAAAATAGTCCCTAAGCAATTTAATACTAAATTAAAAATTGAATCCTAAACCAATTCCCCAGTAATGGACTATTTCTAATTAATTACCTTGTGCGTCTATAAAGATTTTTGTGGACCTCCCAGGCATGATCCATTTTGCCAGGGCTGTTTTTATAGGAACTCACTTATCTCAGTGAACGAGTCCCAAACCTTTTGGAAACCGTGCTGAGCTTCACCTCACAGCCACAGGGGCAGGTAAATGCACTGGAGGAAACTGAGGCACAGGAGGGGTTGGAGGGACTTGTGATCCAGGATGGCTCTCCAGACAGACAGGACTTTGTGGCCTTTCAGGATTTACCATGAATTTATTTGCACAGCAAAACTGTGCCTGTCTCTGCAGGGCTGGGATTAAAACCTGCTGTTTAGGAGAGAGAAACTCATACAAGGCAACAAAAGCTTCTAAATTTTAGTTTGAGTCCAACTTACAGATAGGAAATGCTGGAGAACCTCACTTGCAGCAGAGCGACCCTGTGCAGTCAGGAACAGCAGAGATCAAATATCTAAGCACCATTTTGTAGGAATTATTCGTCCATTTTACCTCTGCAGAAGGGCAGGGATGTAACAAAGCCTAAAGATCAGCCAAAATCCTAATGAAAGCACCACCAACACCCAGGAGAGCTCAGCCCCGAGCTGATGATGGGATATCATCTGCTCAGCAGAGGGGGAGATGCTCAGCTGGCAGAGATCCTGGCTGGCATCTCTCTGATCCCATCCCACAGCTCCAGGGATGGGTCATGCTCACTTACATCCTTTTAAATTGCTTTGCTAAACATCAGCTTGGGCCAGGCTACCAAATCCAGGTCTCAGCACCAGCGTGGGGCACATTCCCCATCAAACTGCCCCCAGAGCTGGGCAGGGCAGGAGTTAATCCAGCACTGAGGGGCTGGGCACAGGACAGCTCTGAAACCCCTGACGGATCCCTCCTGGGCTGCTCATCCCACCCAGCCCTGCACTCCCTCTCCCGTCACATTCCCTGCCACCTCTGCCTCACAAGGGCCCCATTCCCTACATTCTCCATCATTTCTGCTATAACTCCTTCTGCAGGCCCAGCACACCCCCTCCCAACTGCCCTCTTCTGTCAGAATTCCTGGGAGATGCTCAGCCCCCCTGGAAGCAGCAAGAGCAGTTTGCCCCACAGATAGCTTCCTTGAGAGCAATTTCCTGATGGGGACAAAAAAAAAAAAAAAAAAAAAAAAAAGTTCTAGGAATTATTTTGTGAGGCATCTGTTGACCAGTTATGGCAGGGCTCTTTTCTCTTCTCCTAACATGCAGATTTTCCAGGAAAACATCAGATCACCAGAGAAATTCCCTGTGATTTCCCTGAAGAGGGAGCAGGTGCTGATCCAACAGCAGACATCCTGCCGAACCAGAGAACCCCCATCCATTCAGGAATTTGCATAGGATAACTGGGAGTACTGGTGGGTAACAACAAGAAAATTTGTTTCTAAAAGGACAATTAAAAGGGCTCAAATGTTGTCTCAGTGGGTGAGAGCCTCATCTATCTCTCCTGCAGCAAAGCTGATTTGAGCAACGTGAGCAGCATTGAGCTGTACTCTGTAATTATGGGCAAACTGAATTTATAATTGCATTTGTTTGCCAGCCCCCTGCATATCAGTTCAGAGCTAAATAATGGGCAGTTATTGTTGATATTACTGGTATTGACCTCTCTCAGCTGCTCCTTCCATGAGTCTATCGGGTCCCTTCCAGCTCAGGATATTCCATATTCTACAATCCTTGGCTTGGCTCCATCCCTGGAAGGGCCTGGCTCCAGATTCCCACCTCCACCCAAGGCACAACCCACAGGTGATGCTGGTTTCTGCAGAGGAACCAGGGAATTAAAAAGTTCCAGAACAGCAGGAGTGATGTTCCTCAGGCTGCTGTAACACAGCAGGGTTTTATGGACACGAGTCTCAGACAATCCAGGGAGGAATCCATAAAATGCCGAGTTCAGCTTCACTGACACATCACACCAGGCACAGAGGGGAATAAACAACTCAGAGTAAGCTCCTTTATGATCCTACAGATGCTCCCTTCCTTTTCAATTACTTTTTCTCTTCTAAAACATATAACTACAGGTTTTGTTTGGGGTTTTTTTTTTGTTTCTGAGGATTTTCCATTCTTTAACTTATTTATAATTAAAAGGTGTGAAATGCCAAGAGATTATGTGCTCTTTCACAAGGGATTTAAAGAACCATCACAATAAATCAATGAAAGGTTCACTATAAAGGGAGGGAGAGATGGATACTGTCAATATGAAACAGCAGTGAACTGTAAAAATAAGAATTAGGGTGCTGAGCTGTTTGTCAAACACATGAAAGCACTGACAGGGAAAGCAAGAAATTCTGCTGAGAATCATAAATAGCTTAGGTTGGAAGGGAACTTAAAGCCCATCCAGTGCTAGGGCAGGGACACCTTCCACTGTCCCAGGGTGCTCCTGGGACAATCCCAGTGTCCAGCCTGGCCTTGGGCACTGCCGGGATCCAGGGACAGCCCCAGCTGCTCTGGGCACCCTGGGCCAGGGCCTCAGCACCTCACAGAGAAGAATTCCTTTTGTTTATGACCTCAAATTCCCTCTTTCAGTTGCTCTCCAGGCAGCCTTGGAGCACAGTCTCTCTTGCACCAGAAGTCACAGAAAACACCTCCCCTAGTCCCTTCAAACCAGGCAGAATTCCTGCTTATCCCAGCAGCAGGTCCCGAGCGCAGGATAAGGGCAGCGGCTCACACCCCCGTTTTCCTTCAGCTCTGATCAAATCTCCCAGTATCCCAGGAATTACAGGGAGACAAGCCCTGCACGGGGACTCCTCTGGGCCGGCAGGGTTTGGGAGCTTTGGGTGCAGCCTGTGGGGCTCGTTCCAGTCCATCACTGCCAGGAGCAGGGGAATCCAAGCACTGGGGAGCCACTGGAAGAGCAGGCGGCAGGAGCCAGCTCCCTGCTCTGCGGGACGGGTCACGGCGCTGAGCCGAGCGCTCTGCTCGGGCCGGGCGAGGCATTCCGGGAGGGAGTCCATCCTCCCCAGTGGGACAGGCCACGTGGAGACACGTGCAGACACCACAGACCCAACTCGGTGTCCCTGAGGAATCCCTGACTCCCGGCGGGATCCGAGCTCTGCCGGTGGCGTGGCCCCGCGAGAGGATGAGTGAGGGATAACACCCGCTGCCTCCAAAGCTTCCTTACGGCTGTACTGCCAAAGGAGAGCATCCCCACCGGCGCAGACAGCTCACAAATCACACCGCAGCAGACCTCGCTGATCGCAGCGTCTAAAGACACGACAATTCCTTCAGCGAGCACCAGAACCATTCACCAAAGAGCCTCACACAGAACGGAGCCACAATTAACTCCTTCAGTCCCGGATGATTGCCTCAGCATTCCAGTAAATGCCAATTTTATCCCCTCAATCCCCGAGTCCATCCAGAGGCTGCTGCGCTCCTTTCCTTAGGTCTGCTGGCACAAAGGCAGTGAGGCTGTGACAATTTATTACTTTGGAACGCTATGCAAACGAGCCATTCCTATGCATGTATCCAGTGTTTAAATTATCCTCCCTGCCGTCTGCCACTTTCCACGGTGCATTTGAGCAGGTACAGATTTATAGGGATTTTTCCCCCAAATTTCAGATCTGTTCCTTCTCCTGTGACAGCAACCCCACACCGGGCTCCTGGCATTTATCACCTTCCACATCTGGATGCAGATGAGAGGCGAGAACCACAGGGGTTCAGAGGCTTTGCTGCTGTTAGAAAAGGGTTATTTTATGGCCACAGGGCCCCTCCAGCCCCAAATCCTGGGGATCTTGGGGATGGCAAACTGCTTTATGCTGTCCCAGGACCAAAGCTGAAACAGCCTCTGCTCAGAATCCAAGCTGGTGCAGGCAAGAGCAGCAGGAAGGCTCTCAGGAGAGAGAGGAGATTCAGCAGGAGATTTTATTCAAATTTTGTCTCTTCCAAGACCCATAAGACAAATGCAAATCACTCCATTCCTCCAGAGTTTATCCCAGATTACTTCTCACAGTTCTTGAGGGAAAGTGCCACACGCTGTTTAAACCTGCACAATTCAACAACAGCTCTGATGCTCCACAGAATCTTTCATTTCATTCTTTACTCACAATTAGACTTCACACTAATTCCTGTAGCCCTCAATTATGAACACAGTTTAACAACACACCCGAAAGAATTTGAGAGACATTTTATCTCCCGATGCAGCCCCTGAAAAAAGGCCATAATTGCTTGTCATTCAAAGAAAATTAAAAATCATTTGGGGAACGATGTGAGCAGAGTTTGCAATTCATCTCAGGATTTTTTTCCTCTCCAGGAGGAGCCCTGTGCATTGGAGGGCCCTTCAGCAGACAGAGGAAGGGCAACGACTGCTCTGGGTGAGAATTTTACCACCCCAAGGGCTCCTTACATGAATTTTGATGTTCAGTTTTACCCTCAGATGACCTGGACCTAATCATGCTGCAATTCCCCCTCCCCTTCATCGAAATGAAGCTGTCAGCTGCTTCTGGAAGCACCAGCAGCCAATGAAAGGCAGGAATTCACAAGTGTGGTAGCCACTCATGCCATCACCTCCCAGCTGCTGGAACCCTCGGAGCACTGAACAGCATTTCCCCGAAGCCACTGGCACAAAAATCACGGCCAGATTAATTCATCCTCAAGCAGGTGGGTTTTCAGCCATATCAGGGCATATTCTTACATTAATAAAAAGAAAACCCAATCAAAACCCCCAGGTTTAGTGCCTGTCTACATTGCTTTTTCTCTTTAAAGGTTCAATTGAGAATAAACCATGTATTTTTTTTCCTACAGAATACCTGGCCCTGTAACCCATAACACATTTTCCTATCAGAAGCCACCCAGAAATAATAAGAAAATAGACTGAGCTTCACAGGGAAATATTTTTTCTAACTGATGTTTAAGTGGTTCGTTTTTTTAACAGAAGTGCTCAAGAAGTGCTTTTTAGTACAAGCTCAGGGCAAAACCAGCCCAAACATCTCGTTTAAGGCCCTCAATAATTACAGAAATTACTGACATGGCATAACTTTGTCTTTCCATTCCCAGCCCCACCTGCCTGTGCACCTCCTCCTTTTACAAACCTTTAATTACATCATCAGCCCTTCCCCATGTGTGTCTGCTCCCCGAGCACACCGAGTTCAAGCCTTCCTCCTTAAATGAGCCTGGATTTAATATTTCAGGGTTGCCTCATTTTTCAGTGTGTGTCTGAGCCTTATCTCCTGCCGACTGTCCAAATACTGCTCTGAAGAAAGAATTTTTCATTTCCTTTGGGCTTTTCTCGGCTGTTTGTCGCTATCTGAGTGCTCCACAACATTAATTAAACTGACAAGGTAAGGCAGCAAAATTATCTCCGCTTCACACACAGGGGGCTGAGGCAGAGAGTTCAAGTTAAACTGAAAATAAACTCCACAAAAAATATCGTAGTTGAAACCAACTCCAAGAGGCAGCGTCGCCTCCCCACGGGGGCACAGGAGGAGGACCCGGACAAGCGAAGGTTTCAGGTGAAAGCAGAAAAACCAGTCTGAACACAGAAAATTTCCATTTGGTCTTTGACAAAACCAGCCACACACTGGATGTTCCGTGCTGGGCTTCCCATGCAAATGCACGGTGGGATTTGAAGTGAAGCAGCCCCAAAGAAGCGACGCTAAGGGATCTAAAGGAGAGGTTTCAGTGCTGGTAAAGAAGCAAACATCACTCTCCAGGTAATTCAGGGCCCCATTCAGCTCCTGTTACATCCCCGAGGAGGCTCCACTGCCCGTGCTTTGGTGGGATCACCACTCAGCTTTCCCCTATTTCCATCACCAGAATAAAGGGGCTGCTTGAACCTTCCCAGCCCTGGTGCAGTCACCAGGACAGCAGGGGTATCACCTGACTGACCCCACTGTCACTGGTGAAAATTTTACGTGCAAATTGCAAGTTTTCCAGAGTTTGAATCTTTACCCGGCATGGGCAAGAGCTGCTCCAAGAAGAACCTGGAGGAGGTGGAAAAATGCAGCCAGACATCCCTCCTGAGGCAGGGCTCCATTTCTTTCCAGCTGTGAACAGCCCCTGGGTGTCATTACAAATGCCCCAGCTCTGGCACCAGATTGATTCTGTTCCTTCTTCAGGGACTGAGGGCCTGCCCACAGCCAAATTCACTGGAACAAGTGAAAATCATCAGAGTCACCTAAACAAGGGCTAGAAGGAGGTGTCTAGACAAGGAACAGATAATTCTGGATGCTCCAGGGACTGTGCTCTCCTCTTGGCAAGGCAGAGCTTTGTGAGAGTCCCAACATGTCAGACATAGTCCCCGAAAATATGGTCCTCAAGGTGATTTATAGACTTTCAAAGCCAGTATTTTCAAAAATAAATGACAAATATAAAGACAAAATCATCAAAACTTACTTGCAGAAAGCAAGGGCTTAAACTGCCAAAGAAATGCCATAACATTTTCTCTGAAAATTATTCATAACCTTCCAATCAGTTCCAGAATCTTCTGCTTCTTTCCCTCCCTACAAACTGCTATTAAATGTGGCGAGGTAGTGATTGCAAGGCTTTGCCTCTGCTAGATCCCTTCCCAGCATGTCAAGTGTATCAATATTTGAACAGGCAATGGCAAATTCCACGGCCGTACAGATATATTTATTAATTTCAATCATCCAGGCCAGGGAGGTGTGAATGAGGGCACTGTCATTTAGGGCTGTAATTAATCATCCTGGACACTTCCCTGTCAGGGCCCATAAATCAAGAAGCAAAGTGTTTCTCCTCCTGAGTGATATGGAGCCAGCATTAACAGGGTGACAAAAATCTAATGCTGTCAGTGAGTGGGAGATATTTTATCTGCCTTTGACACGGGGCTGTTCCACACGGGTGCCCTCCACCTCAGAATTTATTTTCTGCCTGTAGAGCACACATTTTAAAAATATGAACAGAGCAGAACGACGAGGCTGAAGTACGAAGTTGCCAAATGCCAAGATAGAGAAAAGTTTCTGAAGGAAAGGGAAAAAAAACCCTGACACATCAATCCAAGGCATAACAAACACACGTTGGAAATGAAAGGGACAAATCTCTGTTTGCAGGGCATCGCAAGGCAATTCCTGGATTGTAGAACAGCTCTAAACCAGCCCCTGTTCAGCTCCACATCCAGCAGCCACAGGGTCCTTAAGGAAAATACAAGGAGAAACAAGGCTTAACGCACTGATTAAAAGAAAAGGGAAAAAATATGAAGAACTAAATCTCCTTTCCAAAAAA
>WAAG01030364.1:133921-147234 GCA_013390105.1 Tichodroma muraria
AAAAAAGCCTGAGCCCACAGGACATGTCCACAGAGGAGATTGCCAGGCTGAGGTGACCACCCTTTCCTGCCATGGCACTGCCTGCTCCTATTTCACACAAGAAACGTGAAATGTGAACCATTAAGCCTTCAAATTTTCACTGCTTTGAAAGATAATTTTAAAGTGTAGCTATACAGGAGCACTTATTACCTTTAATATTTGCAGGGAGCCACTGAAAGCCACACCTGGAACAGCCAGGCTTGTGAAGGACCTGCATTCGAGGAAATCCACTCCCTGCACTAACAGCTTGTCTGAGACTCATTCAAACACTTGAAATACTTTAAAAAAAAAACCTCATTAGGCTCTGGCAATAACAGTCAATGTCATTTTATTAGCTATTTCTTCCATCTCCAGCTACACCACGTGTTCCTGGGATTACACACAGCATCTCCTAGCAGTCATTCTGGCATTTCTCACAACACAAATTCCCTGGGGCTGCTCTGATCTCCAGGCAGCAGCTGGAGCAGTTTTAGGGCTGTTGCTGGTACCTAAAGCACCTGAGGAACTAAAAAGCTACAGCTGCCATGAGGAACATTGGACACTAAATTTTCTGGAAGGATCAAGCTGAACAGAGCCCAGCTCTGAGATGACAAAACACTGCCATGAACACACCTCATCACCTGACACTGAACACAGTTCAAGGCTCCCCCTGAGACCTTTCATCTCTAAGTATTTGAGATCCCAGCACTTCAATTCTGCCAGTAACAATTCAGCCTCCAACTTCTTATCCCACTTATTCGCAGCCTACAAGCTTTATAGCCAAAATCAAACCTAAATATACCGATTGCAATCTACCACGGGAAAAGAAATCATAAAATTTCTTATTTAATCACACAATTCTATCACCAATCTGCTGCAAAATAGGTGCACAAGTGTATTACTGCCTGTGCTCTAAGTGCTAAGGTGGAATTCTGCCCACAGGCAATAACTAGAAACCCAGGTCTGGGATAATCCAGTCGTAGAACACTAAGCGTAAACCACATGCTTTTATCCTCTGATGGAAGCATTCTTCTCCAAAGCACAATTTACATTTAAATTGATATTGTAGGGAATCAAATACTCAAAATAAGTGTCAAGGTTCTCTCTTCGCCAAGTTGTTTCCTAATTGGATTCAAGTGTTTTGCCTAACCATTTCATAGTCTTATTTTGTTCTGGAAATTAAAAATAAAATCTTTTATTATTCATGATCCCTAACTTCTGGGAAGTGCCTCAGATTATTTTTGTTAAGAAAATAAGAACAGGCTGTTTACATTTAACTGCTGGGACCCAGCAAACAAAAGGGAAGAAATTCCTCCCGAGGCAGTAACAGCAGAGAGTTCTGGGGGAAGCCTGCAGAAACATCCACATGCCAAATCCCCCTCCGGACCCTCCTCACAGGCGCTGTGCTGCTGGAGCAGAGCCCCCCTGCCTTCCCCGGCTCTGCTTCTCCTCACACCGACCCCAAAATTTCGGGTGAATCGCAAACCCGGCCTCTGGAGTCCCTGCGGGGGAAAAGGACAACTGCAACACCCAGAAACTTCTGGCCACCTGAACAGCAAATGCCTTTCCAGCACTAAAGCAGCGGCGCCCTGAAGGAGAGCTTTCTAAACGAGCTGCACGGCCAACGAGGCTGAGGATCATCTGTAACCCGGCAAATCTGGGGGCTGCACAGAGCACAGAAGTGCCCACCACACTTGGCATTTCTGGCCTGGTAGGATCTACCAGCAGAACAGGATCTACTCAATTCTTCCCTTGCTGCTACAAGGACAAGGCACAGCTGCTGCCATGGGTTGGTAGACGCAAATGAAATACGTTCAGTGCTAAAAGAACCCCGTTGAGTGATTCCCTACCAAGTTGTGGTTTTGTTTTTTTTTTTTCTGGCAAAAGACATTGTGAGAACAAAGTTCGATGAAGAAACTTCTTTGTAGTTAATGTAGAAAAACAATCAGGTGCTAAGATTTCACACGGAAGCCACTGCAAGGCCCCTGGTGGCTGCGCTTGCGAATTGCTCGAGTTAACAAAACACTTTACGCGTCCCAAATTCCTCCGTTTCTGTCCCAGCAAAAGGAATCGCGGACATTTGCCCTCGCCATGCTCAGCTGCAGCTCCAAACTATTCCACAGCCAGATGTGCTGAAATCTCCCAGACTGAGCGGGTTCGTTTTTAATTCATTAAATCTCCTCCTGCACCTGGCTTTTCTACTCTGCTCCTCCAAGAACCTCAGGCTGCAGCTCCTGCCAGCTTCCTCTGCCAAGTGCTGCTGGTGCAATTCCCTTCCAGCCGATAACATCACGCAGGGAAATCTCACTCACCAGCTCTCCTTAGAGCTAAATGTGCTCCTAATTTGTGAAATATTTCACCTGACCCATCAAATCAGCTGAACACTTCCATGTCCTTTCTCTCCTTAGTGTGATAACCGATTCAAAGCCATTTATTCCACTTCGTTAAAATTAAAAGTTGATCGGAAAAACAATAGCTGGGGCTTACATTGGATCAAGCTAGAGGTCACCAATGCAGCAAGAAAACAACAGCAAAAATCAGAATATTGCTTATTTCTAAGTGATCATCACCTCTGTAAGGATTTATTTTTTACACAAGTCTTTTGCTGGTTTATATTGGATTTAAAATGCCCATCTCAGTAGCCCAGGGCAATGGCAGCAGTGGCCCCAGGCAGGGAGGGGAACATCCCGTCCCATCCCTCCCCATGGAGCAGAGGAGCAGCCCCATCTCCAGGGCCCCCAGCTGGGAATGGACAAAAGGGGTCAAATTTAGCCCACCTGAAAAACAACCAGACATCACACAACCTCATTCAGCCACAGGACCTGATTCAGCCACTCGAGGCCAAAGGCACAAAGTTTTCATCCCAAAAATTCCAACTCTCCCAAAGGAAAAGGAACAATAAAGTAACAACTTCAAGAAAACTCAACAGGCTCAGCAAACTACTAAACACAGGTCTGAAATGAAGGAGCATAAAGGTGAAAGGAATGAAGAGAATTTACTTTTATTGGCACGGGAAAGCTTTCCCCTTAACCAAAGGGCAATGGCTGGGTGTAGTTCAGGTTTTTAAACACATTCATAAAAAGCTGTCATTTAGGAGACATCTATATTTTCAGCCCAAATTTCCACCGAATAAATTTTCATTAAATTGTTAAAATGCCATCAAGAAAGAAGGAAGTTTTAGGACCTCTTTCCCTTTTTCCTAGAGGGTGACCTACACCACAGAGCTGCTTGCAGGGTAGCAGAGCAGGTAAACCTCAGGCTATAAAAAGAGATTTACAAGGTGCAGAAACTAAATGCTGTTGTTCAGTTCGGGTTAAATAAATTCACCCCTGGCACTTGGGTTGGCTGACACAACTTAAGACCTAAAAAAATTACCTTTGGAAGAAGCTGGATGAGGTCCTTGGCTGGAGGGAGGGAGCAAACAAAGTCACAGCTCAGAAAAGATAATAGCAGGAGGAAATTGGGAGCCTTAAATTCGCTCTGCCTCCACCCCTGGGAGGGACCATCCCATGAGGACAGCCAAGGCAATGGGCAACACCTGGGAGCTTGGCTTGTCCCGTGGGATCTGCCAGAGGTCGGGCAGGAATTTTCCCCCATTTTCCTCCTTCTGGGGCTGTTGTTCAGCTGCCTTCACCTCCCCCTCATTAGCGTTAATGACGCCGCGATTAGCGAGCCCTGCCCCGCGGGGCTGCTGCTCCTGAGCGTCTCTGCCATTCCAGGGAAATTCTCCTCCATGAGCACGGTGACGCTGGGAAAGGGAAATGGGACATGGCCTCTCCCTCAGCCTCCCGCGTGCATTGATTGTAGCCTAATGACGTTTGTCAAAACTGGGCACTGTGCTTAGACATTCCAACCCTCTGGGAATGGGAAACCCTCTGGGGTAGTCCCGAATCTTGCCTCTAAGGCCCCGTTTGTCTGCAAAACGGGAACCGTGCCGTCGGTGGGGTCTGCCATCTGTTCCATCCTGAGCCCCAGGAACAAAATCTGACACTTCAAAGGACTCAAAGTTCTCTGCTCTGAACCGTTGTGGTAGCAAAACCGAGCTTAACCTTAGAGGGAAACGATTCAAGAAAACGGGATGTTCTGTATTTTTTCCCACAAATATTTTTGCCGATTCTTTTCTCCAACCACAAGACGTCTTTCACGTGGAAGCTGGCGAGGAAAAAGGGCAGGAACGTGCTCCATTCCTCTCCTGGGCCTCAAAAGAGAGAATTGCCCCAACCTAAAGCTGCATGTGAGATCCAGCCCCACCTTGTGCTCCAGGGATCCTCCTGGACAATCCGTGCCCAGCTGGGTGAGGATTCCAGGGACACAGGAGTTCAGGGGGCACAAATCAAGATCCTGAGCAATAAAGAACACAGTGAGAGGAATGATGGATTTCCCTTTACAAGCAAGCCGTGGGTCTGCTGGTAGATAAAACCATCAGTGAGAGATAAAAGAAACAGTGGGAAGGATTCCACTGATTGGTGAATGGAAAAAGATATTTGCTTTTGCAAACCAACTGCAGGTTCACTGATAAATAAAACTGGATATTGAAAGATGAAAGAAACAATAGGGAAAAACATAAATTCCATAAGAATTAAAAATTAAAAGGGAAGGTTATACACTAGAGGGGTATCTTGGGTATCAGGCATTCTGGGAAGTCTGAACCTCTCAAGTGCCTCAGCCAGAGGGAAAGAGAGCAGGAAATGCGGCCAGGAAATCGGGATAAAAAGGAGGCTGCGTCCTCCAAAAACTGGAGAGACCCCAGGGGGATGCCCCATGGCCTCTCCCTTTATTGGAATAAAGTAAAAGGACTCCTCTGTCTCCTTTTTGGACATAAGCCTCTGGTGTTTGTTGATTAATTTTCCTGATAACAGGAACAGCACCTACATTTGTCTATTGCATGTAGGTAAAAAAACCTACAAAAAAAACTATAAAAGAAAGGCCTTATAAAGTCGTGGCTTGGGCCTGTTGCTTTGGCTGAGTGTGGTTAACAGCTAGCCTGGTAAGTTCCTGGGAGAAGGTATTAAAGGAATGAGAATTAGATAGCACAACAATCTATTCTGGTAAGAGAACCGTTCACACCCGTATAAACAAGAAATCTATCCCATGAATCAGTGAACAAAATATGTAAACTGTCTAGAGAAAGAGGAAGTTTGATGGACATACACAATAGCCCTTACTGACCAATGAACTGGGTTTCACTGAATTGCTGGCCAGTTAAGTTTAACACGGTGCCTTCTGGTATTTCCTGTAAACACGAGCTTTGTGAAAAAAGCATTGGCTTTCTGCATGAAGAAATTAAAGTCCTGTCTGTTTCTGTTGCAAAATATGTCCCCTCTGGGTAAGACCCCACAGTTGTGGCAGGATTTCCCTTCCCACTCCGGGTCCCCTCGGGGCAGGGAATTCTCAGTGACCTGTACTGGGACAGCCCCACAACAGGGAGATCTTCCTGCAGTGCTGTTCTGGCACACCACACCCAGCCCTGCCTCACTTCTCAGGGGCAATGAAGGCAATTCCCCACGTTCTCTGGGAAATCACGTTTTAACCAGTGTCTGCTGTAACGACAGCAGCGAATAACCACGGGCATAACACTTCAAAGTTCCAGCAGCAGAAGCCCCACTTTAATGTTACAGCCTATTTTTAGCCAGTTTTCCAAGTTACCGTGTTTAATTCTAACTTGTTAGTAACTTTCTTGCCACTCCTTGCATTGGTTAGGAGGTGCTTCTGTGTGCACCTAAGACTCTCTCCTTACACAGGCGTTCGCTTTTTTTCCTCGTGGATTCTCACAGGATAGATTCCTTATTTTTCACTTGTTTTTCAGATGCAAACTGCCTTCTTACAAGAATAGAGTCTTATGCAGACTGATTCTCATGATTCTTCCTCACGGGAACTTAACAGGCTAGCTGTTAATCCAGCCGAAATGGTGAGGCCTGATTTTAGGAGGCCTTTCTTTTATGAGGCTCTACCTCTGTGCCAGAGTCTGCTGTTGGCGTGCTTCCCTCAGCACCAGAGCTCAGCCCTGCAGAGCTCGGCGTCCCTGTCGAGCTCCCGGAGCAGCAAACTCGGAGGGCAAGCTCTGAAACAGGTAATTCCCAAATCTGCTGTGATTGATGGGACCGCACGGGGAGAGGCGTGTGGCTTCAGCAGCTCCCCGTGCACTGCATTCCTGCTTGGAAATGCCACCTGCCCTTGGAGGACGGAGCATAACCCGTGAGCTGCCTTTCAGCAACCCAGCGGCACAGCCTGTTGGATTTGTCATTTTTACTCCTTCGGCAAAGAGATGAAATAATTCAAATTAAATAAAGATTAAAATGAAACTGAACCACTGTGCAAACCCCACCTTTTTGGAGGTGTGGAATTCCACTTGCCCCGGAGCAAAATGTTCTGTTTCAGCTGCCTGGAAGTGAAATAAGTGCCACAAATGGATAAAGATCTTCGGTGGTCAGGTGATACAGATTTATTTTCTTTAAAGTGAAAGCTCAAAACTCCTTACATTATTCCTCCGGGAAGGGTAAAGTCAGAGAGACCTCAGATACTACTAAATTACTCTGCAGTGGTTAAGATTTAACAAATGTTATTTTGTGCCAGTTAAAGAGGAGGCCACCATTATAATAAAAACTGTACAGCGTGCACACATCACTAAGATTTTTATTCAATTTTACTGGAAATTACAGTCACACCTTTCAAACATTGAAATGACAGATTTCTCTGCCAGCACTGTCTTAGAGACTGTTCAGAAACCTCTACTGTTGTTCATCAACTTGTGCAAAATAATTGGCACTATAATTTTATACCTGTCAGAAATGCAATGTGCAACATTGACTAATTGCTATTTTGTGTGCTCAGAAAGGTATAAAATCAATGTAACCACTGTGGGAATCAACAAATCCTTTTGTGAAGCTGCAGAACACTGAACATAATTATGTTTACTACCCCAGTCTTTGGGGGCACCAGATTTGCTTCTATCACACATAATCTAATAACAACTTTAAGAGCAATCTTGTAAAGCACTTAAACCGCCCTCCCACTGGTGAGAGGCCTCAAAACCTGTCAGATTCTCCATGAGTTTATGGTTTGCATGCCTGTGGAAATAATGGAAGCTCTCTGAATCCCCAGTGATTCACTTTTTCCTCTCCTGGCCTTTTTCACTTTGCCTAACTCAATGAACATCAAATATCTGTAAAGCTTTTTAGGTTTTGAATGCGTGAGTATGTGGCAAGGCTTGTGAGATGTAAAAATCCTGCAAAATGCTCCCTATTTCTTGTGCCTCACATCAGAGAGCTTCACCCATTGCCTGTACGTGAAATAATGTTATTTTCTTCTTGTTGTGCCCCTTGCTCCCACCGAAATAAACAACAGAACTTCTCCTCCAAAAGCCTTTTCCATGAATGCCACTTTTATCAGGCCCTGGAAAGAACTTAATGAAGCTGGAAGTGCTGCCATCAAATTTCATGTCCGTGTGTTTCAGAAAACAATGCCTCTGTCCTAATTTTACAGCATGTTTGGGCAGAGCGTTCTCTTCTGTGCAAACAACCTTTCAGTCCTACCAACAGGGGTTTATTGGCAGCTGCAGTGGATCCTTGCAGATGCAATAAAGGCAGAGAAAAAAATAGTTACAACCGAAATAAAAGGGTTTTAGCAACAGGTAACTGCAGAGAGAGGTTGTGCCAGCACCAATTTCCTCAGCTTGCAATAATAGATGTGCAATAAAACAAACAAGCAGTGGCCCTAATGAGCTGATGGCTGAGGAGAAGAAATGTTATGTACAGTCTTAAATAAATTTCTTTTGTTTTAAATACAGTTTTTCTCTGCAGTTAATGTAGAAAAACAATCAGGTACTAAGATTTCACACAGCAGCCACTGCAAGGCCTGTTTCTGTAAATCACAGAGACACAGGTTTCTGTAACACCACACGTCCTGCAGGAGTTTGGCTTGGAAGGCAATAACCCGGGGGGGGCCTCCAAATCCCACCAGGATCATCAAGGCCGTGTCCCCAGGTGCCACATCCACTGCTGCTAAATCCCTCCAGGGGTGGGAACCTGGAAGCAAGGGCCTGAAAACACGGAGGCCAAATAACACCGAGTGGAATTGCTTTTGCTCAGACCCCCATGAGCTGTGGCCCCTCTTTCTAGCAGACATCAGCTCTTCCAGAAGGAAACCACATCCTTCTGATAAAAGGCACAGCGATCTCCTCTCTTTGCATTTGCTGTCTTCATACATTCAGTTAATCCATAACATGACAGAGGCAGCATGAGAACAGACTTAAGGCTTAGCTTTAATGCAGTTAGGCTGGGTTTGGCAGAGCAGCCCTCCCTAATTCTTCTCTTCCCAGATTACAGCCCTGGAAATTAATGATCTGTCACTGGACTTGCCTGGGTTCTAATGAAGTAGTTAGTCAAGTACAAGTAAAGTCAGGTGGAAGAAGCTGCCTCTTCCCATTTGCAATAAAGCTTTTCCCCTTCTTTGGCTAACAAATTAAATTAGTTGAGAGGAAAAATTTAATTACTCTCATGCTCCATCTTCGTATTTGTGATCAAAGAACTGCCTCTCTGTGAGCTTTGTAGTCCCCTGCTCTGCTGAAATGGGAGAGAAGGGAGAGAAACTTGGCTGAATATCAGGATAGATTTAGAATTATTGTTTTCCCCAAGTAAAAAAAAAAAATATTTGGGAGGAAATAAAAAGTTTTATTTATTCCGTTTAAATAAAAAAGTTTCTTTTAGCAGTGTGAGAGCAGCATGTCTAAATGAGAGGAACATAATTATATCTGTCTAATGTACTGTCCCTAAGCCAAACAGGGGCAACCCCTTTCACCTCCTGCTTCTAAAAATAATTCTTGTTTGCTGACAGAAATACAAATGTTCTAAACTTCTCACCAGCTCTGATATCCTCCCACAAAATTCTAAAATGCAGGTAACTGGCACTCCAGTGTAACATGGTTATATCAGAAAGTCAGAATTGTCTGAATATGCTCTACTTACTGCACCTTAAAATACATTTTCCTTTCCTTCATAATAAAGCCAGGATTTTGCACTCTTTTGTACCATTTTCTTAGCAAGCTCTCATTAAAAAAAACCCAAGCAATTCTAAACCCTTCAATTTCTTGGCCTATAATCCTGTGGCAATATTTCCCTTAAACCTGGTTTTCTGTCATATCTCCTGAGCAGTCCCTGAAATCTCAGTCAGGGCTTGTTCCCTTCTCTGTCAGGATGTGGATGTAACACAAATATTTCTGTGCCTCGGAGAGCTTGGGCTTTAAACAGATGTGATGATCCTTTCTTTACTTCCCTGCGACTGAAATGGGAACTGCTGGGCTCTGCTGGAGCTCAGAGCAGACACAAGTCAGCTCCTCCCTCCTGATCACTTCTGGGTGATAACACCGAAAACATTATCCCAGATTATCCAGGAGTCAGGAAGTTTCCTGGAAAATGTTAGGCCTGAGTGTCAGGGCGGTGCTGAGCCAAACTGCCACCCCTCAAGTCTTCGTGGCCACTCTTGCCCCAGACCAGGGGATAAATTCAGCTTGGCTGATTTTGATAAACAGTTTTTCAGTCAGTAACTTGGCAGCAAATCTTCCCAGCCCGTGCACAGCTTCCAGGAAAAGCAGGGAAAATCAAAGGGTCGCCACGTGTAGTGCTGGTAATTGATCCTGGGGCTGCCGAGGAGCCACACATCAATTGAATCAGTGTTCTTGCCTCCTCTGGCCATCAGCAGGAGCTCTCCAGCCGCGGTGGCACAGGGAGGGATGGGGCCACACCTGGCAGGAGTTTGGGTCGCAGCCAGCCAGGAGACAGGGAAGGTTCAGCAGAGTCCTGCAGAGCACAGAGCTCTCCCAGCCCCAGAGGGAGGGTCACGGCTCCAAGCCTGGAAACAAAACTTCTAGCACCCCAGGGATCCCGCCAGAGCCCAACTTCCCAACTCCCATTGGGGTTAAACTTCTCCTGAATTATTGGGCTGTGCTCCACTGCCCTCGAAATCTACAGCGTTCCTCTGTACCTGCCTGCTCCCAGCCAGATCATACATCAAATAAATCCCCAGGGACAATCCAGACCCCATCAACCTCCAAGAAACTCTCGGGGTTTTGCATCTGTAAGCTGGAAAAAGTTATGCAGTTCTGGGCACTTTCCCTTGCTCTGCTGTTAATGATTTCTCTCTCTCTTTTCCCCTCAGAATTGATGTTCAGCATCCCTCAACCCCTCTCTGCAGGAGGAGGAGCCGTTTCGTTCGACAGAGCAGAACTGAACTACGACAGAGGAGACACTTGGAGTGTCCTCTGCTGAAGCCTGACATTTTATTTCTTTGCTTTCTTCATTGTTTGTACTGCCACTGGAGAGGATGGGCTGGGATTTGTGGGCTCCTCATGTCTCTGGCAATCCCAACATCACCCTCCGCGTGTCCTGATAATTAAAACAAACAGCAAATAGGGGCTTTCCCCTCCCAGTCCCTTGGAAAGGAACTTTTCCTTAAACCATGGATGTTTCCATGCTATAAATGAGTTAACAGAGGACCCTCTTGTTCCTAATCTCACATGTGGGTTTACCTCAGGAAGACTCCAAGGGGGCACCTAAAGACTCCAAAGGGTAGTGGATGCACATCAGCAGCAGAGCTCTGAAGGTTCTGCTCTGGGCTCTGGGGCCAGTCCAACGCTGAGTTTTGGGCACTAAACTTTAAAAGGAGCTCTTTCCTCCTGGACTGCAGCCTGGGCAGTGCTGCTGCTGGTCACACCTGTGGTGCTCAGCTCACCTGGAGACTGGAAATCAAAGGCAGGGAGTGCAGAGCTGCCAAGTCCTGCTGCTTCCCCACAGCTCGGCACCTGCTGCAGAGCTCTCCTCATCTTCTGGCCATGCTCTGAATCAGGAATTTCCCTGTGGACCTCTCCCTGTGGCATCAATCAGGGCGTTATCTCAGTGCTTCATGTGCCTCCGCTGCATTTATCTGCACACCCACCCTGTGTGCTGAGGCAATGTTATTCTCCCCAGCAAAGCCCGGAATAAAAGATCAAAAATGCCCCCGAAGCTGGCTGATGCATCTGCTGAGGTCTGAGCATATTTCCAGAGTATTTCTCATTCTCTAGAGCCCCACAAGCAGAGTGCAGCAGGCAGGAGTTGTAGCTGAGGCAGGGGAGGTGGAGAGGACAGAGGTGAATGCAGACTCTCAGCATCTCCTTAGAGCCAGCAGCAAAATTACAGAGAGCAATTCTAAATGAGCTTCCATTCCTCCAGCTCCTGGGGGAAACAAACAGTCCAAACACATCTGTTTTCTAAAAACACCTCTCCCACCTTAAACAAACACCAGTTAATCCCAACAGCACAACAAACACTCTGTGTTTGCACAGCAGCAGAAGTGAGGCAGCAGGGAAAAAATGGAATTTGTAATACTCTCCTCTATCTCCAGCAGCAAGAGCACAGCAGTGTATTTTTCAAAACTGCTTCTTTGTGAATATGCATGAAACACATGTAGTGGTGTGGAACAGGCTCTTCTTTCAATGGGCAACTCATTTTTCACACACAAAGGGGGGAAAAAAATGAGCATTGTTTTTTTTTTTTTTTTTTTTGAGTAGCCACAGAGCCTGCTTCTTGTATTTTAAATTCAGGCAAAGCACGGTGCCTAATAGGAAACTCTGAAATCCTAAAATTCTGAGGGCTTAGGAAAGTTCACAGAATTCCAGAGTGGGTCAGGTTGGAAGGGACCACAGGGGGTCACCCGGTCCCACCTCCCTGCTCATCCCAGGGCACGGAATATTCCCAGTGAGGAGGCTCCACAGCTTCCCTGGGCAGCCTGTTCAGGGCTCAGTCACTGCACAAGGAAGTTCTGCCTCCTGCCCAGGTGGAAATTCCCACACATCCATCACCTCTTGTCCATGGCTTGGCTCCCACAAAGCCCCACAGCAGTGCGGGAGCCCAAGGAGTAACCCAGATCTGAGGGTCAGGGCCTGAGAATAACAGAAAATGCTCAGTTTCATGAGTGGGGCTACACTTTTCTTCCAGAACCTTCATCTTCAGGCCTCACTCACCCCCTCCCACTCTGGTCCATGTGGAGCAGGCTCTGGATCCTCACTCCTGAGGAATGGGAGCCAAACCAAAGCACTGAGAGGGAGAAACCAGCTCCAGTCACCCTCCCAAACCCTGATGGGTCAGGAGGTCACGGCTTAGGTGATGGAATTTGTTGGATGATGTCATAGGGTTCCTTCAGCTTTGTGGTGCTCCTGACAGGGAAGTGCAGCTGCTCCAAGGTGTCCTAAACACTGCCCTGCACGAGCTGTCACCGTGTCCTCGGGGGAGTGACAATGGGAGCACGCTCTGGTTCCCCCAAGGGATCTGCTCCATTAGCTGGAAGCATCAGCAGCTCTGTCCCAGGCTCGCTGTGGGGTGGGAGCCTTCCCTCTGTGATTTATAGCAGTCATTACAGCTAAAGCAAACACTTGCCTGGGTACATGCACAAAAAAATCCCATATCCATGGCACTTCAATTATCTCCTTTGCCTAAAGCCTCTTCCTTTCTGGCATTTTTCTTGCCCATCCTCGAGACTCCTCCATTTAGAATTCCACAAATTGCTTATTCTTATGTCCATTGTCATCCTGAACCAAACCTGGGGTTGTCTTCTCTCTTGTTCCTGCTGCTGTAAAATATGGGCTTGAGGGTTTTTTTTGTAATTTAAAATAGAAGTTCACAATAAATTGCAAGTTACCATAACTCAGAAACTCAGACCTAAAACCTTTCACCTGTCACAGTGCTGGACTCCACAGAACTTCCTCCTTCCCCTGCATTTGGGATTCCAAACCAAATCTAACCCCAAAGGCTCCCAAATCCTCACCCCTGGCATCTCGTGGCATCCTGAAGTTTTAGTGTCTTTTAAGCCTCAAACAAGTCCTTCAGCTGTGCCACAGACCAGTTCCAACCACCCATAATTAACTGGGCTCCTTCAAGGAAAGGAGGACCTCCTCCTCTCCAGGGAGGGAGGTCTCCCTCCTCATCCTCACCATCATCACCCCCTATTACAAGTAGGACAGCTCCCCAAAAGATAAAGGTGAGGGATTTCTCCTTACCACAGGAATTTCAGAGGGCTTAAGAGAACAAACTACTGATTCCATGAGTGCATGAGCTGCTTTCCTGAAAACTCTTTCATTTTGCCACGTGCCTGAAAGAACACACGAAAATCAAACAAATAGGGCGGGAATTTCAACGACCATGTTTGTAAACCCTGCTCATTTCAAGCAGGTGATTCAGCAGGAGCTGAATAATATTTCACTTTTTTATTGAGTTTATATTATAAATATTATTAATATATTATTATTAATATATTATTATATTATA
>WAAG01030376.1:0-35357 GCA_013390105.1 Tichodroma muraria
TGCTGCAGCTCCACTAAGAAAATCCTCCATTTCTCATACTCTGGTCACTGCACTGTGGTGAACACACCCAAGCTGTGCAGGGAGCACAGATTTGTAGAAAGTATTTGTGCTCTACAGAAGCAGAGACTTGAGATTTGTCTAAGCAATCATACCAACAATGTTTTGTAACAGTTTAGTTATACGAACTGTCAAAGTAATGATTTCAGGCCAGCTAAATACTTACAAGAACAACTTAAATAGTTTGCAACTACTGAGTTGAAAGTATTGTAGAAGCAGAGTTCACTCCTTTTCTCAAGAAGGACACAGAGGTGAAAGATAAAAACCTCAGCAAGCACAGATATCTGGCACTATTTTAGCAGAGCAGGCTGTCAAAGCATAGATTCTTCGGGAATATAAAATAGACATATTCCCTTTTCTGAAGCAAGACCACATGGAACTCCGTATATTTTATCATTCTACCCTATGAACTAAACTAAGACTGAAGACACTTCCTTAAGTATTTCTGTCTTCATCTCATCTTCAAACTGGTTTCAACTGAATTATGCAAGTCACACCATGAAGCCTTAAATTAAGGGCACACAAACATTTGACAGCAGTCTTTAGGTATTTGTTCCAGGTAAATATATTTCTTCCTCTTTCAAAATTATGCCCACTTTAAATTTAGGAGGTTTCCTGAAGAACATGCTATTCTCAAATACTTTATTTTTTTTTTTTTGCAATTAGTCACTATCAACATTTCATCTAGGTAACAAAAAAAATCTTGCTGATTATATAAAGATATATGTACTAGAAGTTACATTACTTTATTTCTACGCTGTATTGTCTTTCACATCACAATTACTTCCTATGCAATACCCTTCCTTAAAGGACTCAGCATCCCCTAAATGAAGTCATCAGCTGACCAAATAAATCTTGTGCAAACTTAAGGTAAAGGTCAACTGAAGGACTGGCTTTCCATTGCCATTTATCATATCTACTCAAAAATGAATCACAGCAAAAAGATGCTAAGAAACATGTTAATCAGATCAGTATTCCCTGGCCAAAGGAGGGCAAGTTTCTACTGATATTTCATATCAATGCACTTCTTGGTAAAGTATTTTTGACCTTCGGCACTCTTTGACCAATTATCCAAAGCTCAAGCATGCATTCCACGCAGAATTTACATTCTGCTACTCTTTATGACTACCAGTCACGATGCTGTTTTCTTACAGAACTGTATTTTAAAGGCAATACGAGCACCTACAGAAGATGCACTCAATGCTCAACACCCCTGCAAATACAACTCAGCTGAACTGTCAAAACACCACATCAAAAATGCGGAAAGGTGAGTAAAGTCCACTCAGCTTTCCACATGATAAAACTAGTACCTGCCCTGCTTTTAGACAGTTTCCACAGCCTATTTTCTTTAAAAAAATAAAAATCCTGTAGCATCACCAACACACAGGAAAGCACAGTTAATGTAAGAATTTTACACAGCAGGAAGAAGTTTTCACAAGACAATAAATGACTTTTTTTAGTGTCAACTAAAATTTAACAAGTAGCACAAGACTCTTCAAAGTGAGATGAACTTCTAGAACTGACATCTCTTAGCTGCAGACGGTAAGCAGCTGTCACCTGTCAGCAAGATCTGATCATCTGCCTCTTTCAGACCAGACAAAAATTCGTAGAAGTTAGAACCACGGCTCCAAAGTACAACAAGCACATCTCTGCTATTTCTTCCCAGCACTGATAATTTTCTGAACATCTAAATCAGTAAGACGTATATAATCTCTCTCTGAACATTCACATCCTCCCACAAGCAAGAGACCCACGGGGCAAGGGGGGAAGCTGTAATCCACTGTGTAATCACAACTTGCTATTCCTACAGGTGACCATGAAAATAGTGATAACACACAAGACTGCTACACAAAACCTTAAAGAGAGTAAACTTACAAAATCAATTAAAGGAGATTTCATAGTTACTTCAGCAATTATAGGCATTTGTCTATTGTCAAGTCTCAGGAAATCAGAATGATCTAATTATCAGTATTGGAACTCCATAAGGATGACAAGGAAAAGATTTCTGTAACAGCACAGAAGCACTTACACTGCCAACTAGATGAACACCAAATGTTAACATACACAGTTCAGTCAACAAATGAGCCATTGACTCAAGCTTGTGAAAGAAAGGAAAACCACTGGTTTCAGTAACTCTCACTTTCAGAAAGCCTGCTTCATTCTACATGCAGCTGATGAGCTGCAAGGTTGTTCCAACACAAGCAACTCAGCCACTTATCTGCCAAAAAGCTACCAGCATAAGCTGACTTCTTAGGCTGGAGGTGGTTTACAGGATACAAGATTGATGACATTTTAATTTGATGTGAAGTACATCTTACCTAAATACAATCTGTCCATCTCAAATTAAGCCAAATTTGTCTCAAAAGTAATCAAAAATTGTTAAGCACGAAGTTCAGCATTCCACAAAATAACTTTGACCCCACCACTGTATGAGATGAATAACTGCCAACTCCAACATGCAGTTAAATTACTAAATGCAAGAGACAACGAACAATGCCCATCACTAAGCTTCTGGAGCGGGGGAGAAACGGCACACAGAACTTGTGCTCATTTACTCCAAACAGAGCCTCATTTATATCACTAACAACAGAAAAACCTACTTCAAGGTGCCATCAAGAAGGCAACTCACAAAAACTGTGCTCAGTCAAAAACTTTTAAGTACGGCATAGGAGCCCCTAAAGAGCTTTTAAAATGCCACTTGCAACTATGCATGTAACAAAAAGCCACACCCAACAAAGCAGATTCCAGCCTTAGGGCTGCACTAAGAGATTGATGTCACTACTTTTCACTTAAAGAATGGAGCCTATGCACCTCAGCCAGAATTACAGGCTTCTAATCTGCACCACTTAAAGCCAAATATGCCTCACCTTCGCTGCTCCTCTCCCAGAACAGCTCTATAGGCAAATGGCGGTAAGAATGCACAGATATGCATTTTCCCTGACCATGATTCATTTCCAAGCACCCTTAAGGAGCATTCCTTTGTAAAAATTCAGACAAGAACAGTCACCCTGTAACGCTAGTAAGATTTTATATGACTTTCAATAGTAAATGAACAGCTATATATAGCTACACTTTTGTGTTCCAACAGCTTGTTACCCACTATTACTTTTTTAAAGATGAAATCTCTCAACAGTTGGGACAACAGATATTCTGTTCCTGGAGCTAGGATTAGAGCAGGAAAAATGAAGTACCTAAATGTACAAAGGGAATTCTTAAAAATCTACAGACTATTCTCCAATTTTATTTCATTTATTTATGAGTTACGCTGTTCTGACAAACCGATTACTACAGAGAATATAATGCCAAGCTAGAGCCTGTATGGCCATCCTGAAAGAGGTCATTTACAGCAACCTACTGTCCCCCTTTTGTAAGCTTTTGTCTTACTGTCACTTTAGCTGTGGGAGGTTTCAGCGATGCATAAGTACTACAGTGCTACCGTGGCCAGGGGAATACGAGAAGCACAGATATATTAACACGTACGTCCTGATTTTGTGTTACCAGCAGCAGGAAGAAAACGGTGCCCCACACTCACCGCTACGCGTTTGGGATGTCCCGCAGCGGACCGCCAAACCCGAGACGGCCAGAAGAGCGCCACAAAAATTCAATTGGCTACAGAAATTAAACTGCCAGAGACTTGAGAAGCTCGATAACGCAACAGAGAGAAGCCGTATTCGCTTACACAAGAGTCTCTACCCCAAGATCCCTAATGCTTGTTAAATCTTCAGCGCCAAGTTCAGCTTCCCCCACCGCGGAACACGGGGGAAGGACTCCGAGGGGACTGCGCCCAGCACCGACCCCCCCACACCCCGCGGAGGGGCTCAGAACACCCGTCAAACATAAAGAATTTAAATACGAACTGAATCCGTATGGGGAAGTGGGNGGCTCCTGAGCGAGGCCCGCAGCGCTCTCGGGGCCAGGCTCCGACCCGGAACCCCGGAGCCGCCGTCCCTCGCGAGGCGCGGCCGGACTCACCCAGAAGATGAGGTTGAGGAAGACGAGGACGGTCTTGGAGGAGGTGATGCCGCACTGCCCCATGGCGCCGCACAGCCCCGGCCCGGGCCCGCGTCCCCTCAGCGCCGCCGCACGTGACCGCCCGGCCGCGCGGGCAGCCTAAGATGGCGGCCGTTCACGTCACGTGGCGCGAGGGGGCGGAGGCACCTAAGATGGCGAACCGCTCCCCCTTAAAGCGGTCCCGCCCTCAGGAGGTGCCGCGCCTGGGCAGCGCCGTTGCGTTATTGTGAGGGGGCGGCCAGCGCTGCCCTCCAGCCTCAGAACCCCGGCAGCAGAGTATAACAAACGCAGCCTGTACTTTTCGTTCAGCACCTGAAGCGATAATTTCCCGAGTACCTTACAGTCTAAACAGGTACTAAAGAACTCTGAACATTCACATTCTGCCACAAAAAGCTACACTATAAAGCCGGTGACATCCTCAGGAGCCGAAGGTCTCCTGAGGGAAGTAAAAACGCGCCCGATTGCCGCCTGAGGAGTGGTTTGATGGCGGGACTGGGCCCTCAGGGCGCTGAGGGGCCGTGAGGGCCGGAGAGCTGAGCGGCAGGCAGGGAGAGCAGGTGTTCCATGAGGAGAACATCCAGCATTTTGCAGCCTGGACATCTGTCTAGCGTGGAGAAAGAATACTCCTAGTGAAGTAAAAAAGACTGTGGCTCATGTTGCAGAACCCCACAAACTGCGAGGAAAATGCAGGCGGTGGTGATTGTTGGGTGTTTTGGACACATCCAAAGAGGGTGGCATTTTCCAGCAAAGATCAAAAGAAAAGTAAGTTAAGAAATTAAAGACATGCATGGTTTTATCCATTAATCCAGGATTTGCTGCCCAATTTATGCATAAAGTTTATTTTAGCACGGCCAGGATCCAGCCCTTCATTGCAAGGGCCTTTTTTTCTGTCTCACTAATCAAACCCTTCTTCCCCTCTTTCTTCGTGCACCAGGGTATCTTCCTTCTTGATTTTCCTCTTTCTCCTCTTTAATCCTCTGCTTTTCCTAGAAATGCCTGTCATTCCCGGGCTGCTCTCCCTTGTTTGGTGAGCTTGCTCTTGGTCCTTGTCCAGCAGATTTACTTCTCAGGTGGAAACAAAACTACACATGTTATTGAAGGCCTTAACATTTTAGCAATTGGTCTTGTAAAGGCAGACAAGTAACAATCAGTTATATTGCGCTGTTCTGTTTCCATGGTAGCAAAGTTAGTTCTTTTTCTTCCTACAGTTTGGGAAGTTATATCCAGACCCAGTTCTGGATACCATGGAGATACTAAGTCTTTTTTCAGCTTTCATTTCAAGTCCTTATATGCTCATGGATGAAACTTCCCAAGCTTGCAAGTGTTATCAGACCATTTTCTGACTAAAAATTAATTTATATACCCAGAAGGTATGCTTAAAGTCGGTTGCACAATTAATGAAGTTTTGCTCTGAATTTATGGCTTTTAGGGTATAATTGTGTCTTGTAATTTCTGCTTTTTAATGTGCTGATTATATGTGCTTTATATTACAATTCTGTGACATATGGTATTTTTAAAAGCCTATATAGACAATACTATCAAAAAGGCCATTAAAAGTTGATAGAAAGCTTTTTTAAGAGGAATTTGATAGGGAAAGGATCAATGATATTTAAAAACTCACAGAAAGATTTTAGTACAATGCTGTTACACAATTTCAATGTTGAAATTAACAGTCTTATCTGATTTTCTGCATTAATTTCCTCTGCCTTTACAGGCAGAGAAAGATAGATATATCTCACATGAATTTTTATAGATTCATAGGAACTGGTGTTCAATAGAGACTCTTGGGGTTCTTTTTTGCATGTTACATTGACAACTGGCAAGGAATGGCCAGGACTTCATGCTTGGAGGGGAGCCAAGGGCCTGTGGTGGGGTTGCAGGTTTCTGCATTCAGGGAACATCAGGGAACATTCAGGGAACAGAGAGGAGGAATGGGGAGACTGCAGTGCCTTGAATTGGCGCAGGGTTTGTGTGGGCTGGACTCACACTGCCTGAAAGATAAATGCCAAGTGTTCCTCTAAGCATGGCTCCTGAAAAACACATAAATACAACAGTGCCTGGCATTATTTGCTGCTCTCATGCACAGAGAGCTGGCTGATGGTGGGTGCCAGGGTGGGGTCTTTGCAGGCTCTTGTGCAGGAAAACACTCTGGGTTCTTTGGAGAACGTGTGCTGAACCCTCGGGTACCACCAGTCTGTGACTTCACAGACTCCGTCTGGGATAAGGTGTGGGCCTGTGCTGGCATCTCGTGCCAAGCGTGGCATACCAGCCAAGTGACATTTAGGGGAAAAATGGGATGAATAGTAAGATGCCATCAGAAATTGCCCCTCCTCCTTACATGGGAATGTAGGCAGGGAATTCCAGCTCTCTGCCTTTGCAGAGGGGAGGAAGGATGGTTGGCTTGCTGAAGTGAGGTGAGGCAAGGCAATTCCCATGAGAGCAGGCAGCAAGGCTTGCTGGAAAGCAGGTTGTAACAAGCACTGAACACTGGCTGCAGTTTCAATATCTGGCTTTATTGGGTTGGCTTGAACTGTCTCCAGCACAGCTTTGTTGCTTAGATCTCCACCTTCCTTGATGTGGACAGGTAGCTTGACTGCCAAAATGTGCTTTTGTTTTTAACACAGTTTAAACCTCTTTGAAATTCCTCAGAGAATATTTATTCAGCATTTCACCACTTGTGACTGTCATAACAGCAATATTTTCAGAAAGATGTACCAGAAATGGATACAAGGATCTCTTGCACTTCCATGGCCTCTGAGAGGATCAAAGGCTGGGGTGGGTGCAGGGCAAGAGTGGCCCAAAGTTCTCAAGTGCAGAATGTGTGCTAGCAAGATGCACGTCTGTGACCTCACCAAAGCTCAGTCTCTGGCTCTCAGTGCATCGTGGCACACTTTGGGCAGGTTGGCTGGGTGCCTGGTTAAGGTAGGTGGCTGCAGAAGCTGTTTTGCAGACTCAGAAAAGCAGAGACAAATACAATAATGCTGGAGTTTGACCTTCAGTTTAATTATGCCCGATTCAACTCTCAGATTTTTTGAACACCGTGAGTTAAATTCTGTGGACACAGTGCACTTTGCATTGGTGCAGTTGAGTCTGGACTGTCATAAATCACTCATCTAGCAAGGCCTGTAGACAATTCCACAGCAGAAGTAATTTTCATTTGCAGGCATGCATTACAAAAGTAAAAGTGTATTCCTGCTTTTGGAACAAACAATTTAGCAAATGTTATAAAAATGAGTTAACTCCATTTGAATGAATTAGGTAGTAGGGAATAATCTCATGCTTTTTCTCCAGCTCCTGAGGAGGTAATCATAAGCTTCTTTGAAGTGTGTAATAGCCTGGAAAGGTCCATGAACACTGAGGGATGCATAGTAAAAATGACTGATTACCTGACAAACATTTTCCCAGTCAGTCTTTTCAACATTAGGGAGTACAGTTAGAAAATGAGAGCACCCATATCAGGGTATTGTAAACCAGTGAATAGAGGGGGGAAGTGGGACTGTCAATGTAGGGTAGGGAGGGCAGCAGTGGTGAAATCCAGTCTTTTATGTGTTCTGGAGCAGGAAAGATCTCTTGCCATTTTGATCCCACCCACCTGATTTTGTGGTTCCCAGCAATGCCAGTCATGACTTGCAATCCATTAATTGCTCTTCACTGAGAGTAAATGATCTCGTAGGAGTCACTCTGCATTTCTTCACTTTTTGATGGGCTTGAGCACTGTGAACTTCTCAGTAATGATCAAATGTTGGATGCAAGGTCCATTTTATTGCCACTGAAGGGATGTAAAAGGAATGAGGAGCACTCTTCATGACTGAGGAAAAGGAAAAAAAATAGGTTGAGATTATTTCATTATCTTTTCTTTATATCTTTATCACCTGATTTAATCTACATAAAATACAATTTTTAATAATTAAGACCTATATACACTGCATTTAAATACAATTTTCATGAACTGATATAATAATATATCCTTGTTCAAATACATAAATGATGTTTGTGTGCTCTAATCTATTCTATATTTATTTCTATATTTATATTTGATAGCAGCGATTGTGTCACGCTAAGGGTTGGCATGCTGGAGGGAGACCTTTCAGATTTGAGAAGCGCCACAGAAAAACAGTTTGGAGCTAAAAGTCTGATGTTAGACAAACCCTGAAACAATTCTGCATATAGATCCAAAGGACTGATACAATAGTTCAAAAACACAAGATATGAGAAGTTCTGTTTAGAAACATGTCACTGGCATTGGCAGTTTCCCCAGAGGTACATTAGCATTGTTTTTGTTAAGAAATTGGTGTAGATTGGCCCCCGAGTCCACTCTGATGCTGGAGAGGAGCTGAATCTGTGTAGTTCACCCATTTTATGCTGTAAGAAAAAAGTGAGAAAACATGGCACTGTCCATTCTGTTCTTTGGAGTCTTTTACACCAAACTACAAATAGCACCTTCTCCCTCCTCACTCCCCCATCATTACATTTTCTGCACGAGTTCTCTGCCAGCTCCTGTCAGCTCAGTGTTCAGGATGTGTATCCTGGAAAATGGCCTCTCTGTTCAATGGCTTTTCCCGTGGCAGCAGAGCTGCTTCTAAATCCCTCCTGTCTCCACTGCCCTACATCCTCTCCACTGCACCAAGGCACTGTGGGAGGAGAGGGTGACGCTGTTGTATTTGCAAACAGTTGGCCCCTGCTGAAAAGGGGACTGGGGTGGAGACTTCTTAAATCAGACCTGCTGGAAAGGAAAGGTTTGTGAAATCTCAGAGCACCCTGTGATGAGGTTTCCCTTTCTGCAGCAGTGTCAGCTCCAGCAGCCTTCTGCTGGTTTCTCCATTCTCCCTAGCCCTTCTTCACGTGACAGCAGCAAAGGTACCACTGGAAGTACCACTAGAAATATTTGTGTAACCATGGAGACCAAGTGGCGGCAGCAGATTAGGGGAAAAAATAACTCAGGCAAAAGAAGGTTGTATTTTTAACCTAGGTTTTTATCCAGTCTGTTCACCGGATGGTCCTCAGGAGAATGTGCACCAGCCTACCTGCCAGGGCCATGCATAGGCAGAAATGAACAGTGGGCAGGTGTGGACTTCTATTTGCTTTCAGCAGAAATGCTCTTGAGACTTCACCCTCCAAGAACCTTAAAGTGTTTCACCTTACCTGATCATCACTTGCTGTTTGTTTGCTTTTTTTCTTTGTTCAAAATTCAGCTGTTAAGGTCATTTTCTACAAGCTTTTGTGCTCTTTAGACAGTGCCATGCCTGTTCTTGCACATGCTCTATATTCCTGCATTGCCTTTTCCCTTTTGCAGCACCCACTTCAAGCCAATTCACAATCCTCTCATTGTAGCTATTTATGTTTGTGTTTTACCTACTAAGGTGTTTCACAAAGAAAACTGATGAAAAAGAAAATTTTAAAGCTGATGTAAATATAGTAACTCAGTGACAGGCAGAAAGTCAAATTAAAAAAAAATAGACTTCCTGTGTAAGCACAGCATGATGGGCTTATCACCCAACATGCATGTCCTTGTGTCCCTGTTACATGATGGGTAGGACTCCATTTTGGTGATGTGGTGGCACGCCCTGGGGACATGGCTTGGGGGGCACAGGGACATGGGGTGTCTCTGTAAGGTGTTGTGGGGCCTCCCTGCCTCAGATGCTAAGCACTACTGTCTGAGTTCATTACATAATCTGCAGCAGAAAAATATAATTAAAATATTTCATTCTTGTAACTAGCATTTTTCTATCTGGAAATTTGATCAATATTTTTTTAAAAAAATCCTAATTTCCATCAGGGAATTTTTAAAAACCCCAAGCTATAGTCACAAACCAGGGCTGCCTTTACTTCTGCAAAACAGCACTCCCAAAGTGTTCTCTCGGTGCCATCCGTAGCTACTGTGAGCTGCTCCGGGTTGAGTGTGTTTGTGCACACTTTCTAACCACAACCTCTGCAGTGGACCCGTGGTCAAACCTGTTCTGCTGAAAGGAAAGAGGGTGTGTGCATACAGCACACACTCCACGGACAGAGAACCTTTCCTGGATCCACTTCATGGTGCTAGGAAATCAGTATAACCTCTTTTTCTGCTTTCCTCACAGTTTCCTGAGGCTGCTGATGTACTTCACAGGTGTATTACGAGTCCTTAGTTGATACCATGGGGTCTGCAGCCTCTGGAAAGCAGGGCTCCTGTAAACGGATAATCTGTGATACCTTTCTGGGTGCTGTTGACTGGCTCGGAGCAGATGCTCAGCATGATCCTGCCAAGTGTTAAGTGTTGTGATACAGCTCCAGAGAAGCATTTAAACACATCTATACCTTCAGCTGTGGTTTCAGTAGAATGAAAGCCCTAGAAAAACCAATTGGTACTTTCCAAATGGGTAAAGATAATTAAAGGGAAAGTAACTCTTTCTCTTGTATTTGTAAAAGCAATGTTTACTTCTGGACTCTCTCTGGTTTTAATTTTTTTCCTTTTAAATTTTGGTATTTCTTGGATGGCGGCTTACTCAGCTGCTACAAGGAAAATCAGACATCTTTCTTACTGGTTGTAGTTTGCATTGTCACAGTCTGAAACCAGCTCTCTGTATAATTCTAGCAACCCAACTGTGGCTCGATATCCAGAAGCAGCAGTAAACCAAACTGATATTAAGTAGGTGAATCCAGCTAGAAAAGATAGAAAATGTTAAGCTTTGTGTCATCATTGTTTTACCACCTCAGTGTGTGGCAGTTTTTCAGGGGAATAATTTATGTCATCCAATATTATGTGTATTTTAGTGCTCAGTTAATGACAACCTCATATTTCAAACAAAATACAACTTCTGTAATGAGATACCTCGTTTCTGCCAGGATGTTATTAGGATCCCTGCTACAGTGATCTGATGAGATTGACCTTCATTTCATAACAAATTGCACTCCCCCTGAAACTCTTTTTAATAGCCTTCATGTAGGGAAATAAATGATTCGAGTAATTATAAATTTTATGAAAATGACAAGTTACTTTAAAGTGCTACTATATTTTTACAATGTTACACACCGACTGAGTGCAACATTGCGAAAGTCTCATATGGCTTTGTTCTCTCTGCCGCTCTTCAAAGAGCAAAATTAATGAGTTGAGTTCGTGCTGGGTAGAAGATAAACCCTGTGCAAGTGGGAATCCGGCGCTGGTTTGAGCGCCTCGCGGGCTCGCCCGGAGGCTCCTACCCCGGAGTGCCATTTGCTGCCATCTCCTGGGCGGTTCCCAAAATTTCAAGAACACGATCAAATGCGTGCTCTAATAAATTGCTGTTGACCTGATCTTCAGAGTCGTAATGCACGTGACTTCTAATAGATATTTTAATGAGATGAATCCTCTTTTAAGAGGTGATGAAAAAGAAAAAGAGGTATCCGTATTCTTGGTATTTCTGTTGTCTTAAAACTATTAGTTGAACCAGGAGGGGTATAGGATTTCAGAGGGAGTAGGATTTGGATACATTTGGCATTATATTTCTAGAAGATAAGAATGCTCTATTATGCTGTAGCTATTTTAATCTGAAAAGCCTCCTACCTACTATTTCATCCTCACCACATCCTCAGATTTCTTTTCTTACATGGTACCACTTCTATGATGTTATATCCACTGTGATGCAGAAGATTCTGTATATTTATTTCCCATTGCAAGCAAAATAAATGGTGTAAAAATTATATGACTAAATATTTTCTTATTGCAGCTTATATTTTACTCCCACATATTTTCAGCAGACCCGGATGGAAGTGTCATGCCTGTAAATTCTGTCTCAAAAATCCCAGCATCAAAGCTGTTCTGAATAAACAGCTTAACAAAAAAAACTATTTGAGATGAAAAGACTAAGATAGAAATTAAACTTTAAAGGAAAAGCTTCACAAAAATAACATCGTTATTTCCTCAAAGGCCGTAGAAGTTCCCACATTAAGATAAAGAACTTTCAAGTCTGTATGTAGAGCACCATCTGGTGACTTGTGCACAGCAGGAGCCCAAGGCAGGGATTTACATACCTTGCCACCTCACAGACAGTGGAGCACTTGATATCCCCCAGCAGAGCTGCTCCCTGTGTCCTTCTTCCCTGCCAGATACAACTTCCTCACAAATGTGCTTTCATCCCTGTGCCCAGGCTTTGGCTGTTGTGCCCATTATTTGTGCAGAGGAGCAGGGCGGTTTGTGTGCTGGTGCTATGGCCTCCTCCTCACGCCTTTCCAGAGGCAGGCTTTCCTTCTGCCCAGGAAGGGCTCCCGGGACAAGGCTCTCTGTGGCAGTCCCAGGCTCAGGAGCAGGCAGCAAGCACAGAGGTGACTGCCTGGCACCCAGCCTCTCTTGGCTGCCCCTCTTCCTGCCTGGCTGAGACATCCACTCCGTCTGTACCTTTCACTGCTGCTGCCACTGTTCCGGTCTGTCCTCTCTGCCGCAGCTGTCCTGGGAATGCCACGGTCACTGCTACAGAACCAACCAGGAGAAACGCGTCTGCCTGGCCATTTGGCTGTGGGCTGTAGGTGGTGGAGGGTGGTGGTTGTTGGTATTTATTTCCACAGAACCAGTGAGCTGGATGATCCAGTTGTAAGCATCATTCTTGTGTGCCTTAACTATTTGGGGATACATGGATTTTGAGCAGTCTTGTTACAGATACAGTTAGACTTCAAGAGGTTTTAGTTTTCCTGTAAGCATAGAGCAAGTAAAAAGATTTGAAGCTTAATTCTCCACTGCATTATACCATAGTACTATAGATTTCAGTACAGTTCTATTTCATCTTAAACTCAAGGTCATTGACTTGAATATCATGTTTTCAACCCATAAGCCTCTATATCCCACATATCTCGGGCAATCAGCTCAGCACCTGTGGATTTCTGCATCACCTTACCACTAAAAAAATATATCTCCTTTTTTCAGTAGAATAGCCCATGGATTTAACAAAAAGATCATGTGTCTGAGAGCTTCCTCCAGCAATAATCACACAAATACTTCAGGAATCAAATGCACTAAGGCTCTTTTTTTCTTTTTTTTTTTTTTTTTTCGTGTGGCAACTTCCTTAATTCCTTAGAGAACAGGTTCTTATAATTTAGCACAATCGGTTACAAAATCAGCCAGTGTTGTATGTGAGAAGGAGAGAAGTGCCAGCAGTTTAGCTGATGCCCTGTTCTGCTGAAGCAGACAGGTGTCTGTGTTTGAGCTGGAAGGGAAGGTTGAGGGTCAGAGATCACACATTTGACAGTGATACTGCATTGCTTCAAATCTCCTTCCCACAGTGTCCAAAGACCTTTGCTTTCCCATGACTTGCATGGCTGTGAAACCTGCAAGGAGGCTGTGAGGATATAGCTTTATACTGAGATTTAATTCAATAAGAGTGAACCGTATTGTAAATACAGAAGCCAATAGCTCTGTAAACCATTGAGGATATACATATTTCATCATTTGAAAGCTCATATTTTAATCTTAATTTTTTGTTGGTTTAATCCATTGGGAACTTCTCTGTAGTGAAAGACATGGCTTACATTAGTTTAAGCCTTTAGATTATATTTATATATAAGCAATGGGGAGAACATGCTACACTACTGTTATTGATTCAGTTTGCTTAAAAAAAAAAAGCCCAACAATAAAACAGAGTGAAAAGAGAAGCAAAGATTGAATTTGGAAATTTCTAACTGTAATAACAGTCCCTCTGAGACATACTAATAAGGCCAGTCCTGACCATGTTGGATTTGTGTGGATTTATGAGGCAAATGGCTGCAGGGTGTCCAGCCACTGAACCTTGTGCCTCCAACCATGGGTCCCACCACATGGGAGCTTTGCCAGGGATCTGCTGCCTTTTTATGAAGAGCTTCTAAATTCTGGATTTTTATAGTTGTCACCAAGCAGTTTAGATGTTCTGAGGCTCATGGTCATGCTGTTTCCCCACTTGATAAACAGCACCCACATAAGAACATGTTACAGTTGCTCCTTTCCTGTCTTTCCTTTGCATGCCACCAACAGGGCTCAGCTGTCCTGAACCAGCCTAGCTTTGTGGCTTGCAGTGGAGCTTTCTTAATTTACACTCAGACCTCCACAGACCATGCACCTTTGCAAAATGCACATCTCCATCCCAAATGGAGCCTCTTTGTGCAGGGATCTGCCATATGCAGGGGGATTTTCTAATGCTGGAATCTGGGGAGTTGCACGCTGAACTTGGACATTTGTTCTGACTGTAATTGCAATTGATTTTTAAAATCAGCAGGGAAAAGTCATTCTGTCTTGGATGGAAAACACAGCTGCACTTCCCACAAGGAAGGCCTTTTCCAGAGATGTGAAGCATCCCAGAGCCCCGCCATGGATGGCTTGGGAAGCACTCTGGTTTGTGTGTGAGAGGGTTATGTGCAGTTATGGCCTTTATTCTGTAAGTGACCTATTTGAGTAGAGAGAAGAACTGTTCTGTATAAGGGCAGCTGTTTTGAACTTTGGATGTTTTTGAGAGAGGAGGAAATGCAGTGAAGGATAGAATTAGGTCACAACTTCATACTGCCAAGATTTTTCCCTTGATTGGCGCTACTGCTTCTTAAAGCAGTCTCTCACACTGGAAGGAATAATCTGTCCTCTGCACTCACAGGATCAAAGCATAAAGGGAATTCGTTGAAATCATAAAAAGTTTAATTTTCTGTATTTCTGTGTGGAAGTATGGCAATAAAGACAAACCAATCTTCTCAGCTCTGTAATTAGCATTTATGATCGGGACATAAACAATCAATCAAGTCAGTTAAAGCATTTCTCACAAGCAGTTTAGAGTCTCACTAAAGTGACTGAAATGCAGGGCAACACAGTACTGCTGTGATGAAGTCAGACTCAGGGCAGGAAAAGCAATGGGACTGTTGATGATTAGTAGGATAAGAGGATTAGAAAGACCACTTTTAAAACTCAGGAGCTCTGTTCAGTTCAGACAACGTCCTGAACCCACTGATTGCTCCCTGTAGAGAGCAAGCTTGAAATCTTCAATCCCTGTGCTATTTAGAACCAATAAATGTATCCAAATTAGAAGCTAGGGAAGTGCTTTCACATCATATCCCTCATTAAGACACTTTGGGGAGGGTGGAAAAGATAAAATTATTCAAAAGCAATCTTAATAACTGGAAGAATGTATTAAATTTGCCTGCATCCAGAAAGAGGCCCAGAGCCTTGCTTTCAGGGGCCGTGTGCACCCATGTCTGCAGCTCCCTGCCATAGTGATCCCGTACACGGGGGGGGCAGTGGGTGAACGGAGTGCCTGGAAATCCGGCCTACGTCGTGCGAACCAAGAAATTAGCAGAGATTTTGTGGCTCATGTTCTGATTAAATCTTTTGCTATTACATTGTATCCTCTTTCAAACTTGCTGCGGATTTTGAGCACTTACCCAGCTATATCCATGGCAAGGCACACTTCTCAGATGCAGTTAAAACAAGCTGTTCATACTTTATCATATCAAATTCACAGCCATACCACTGTCTTCTTTTGGCAGTTTGGAGATGTAGGAAATATTACAATCAGATGTTTCTAATTTAATTCAATCCCTCATTAATTTGATCTCTCCTTTAATTCAATCTCGGCCTCAGGACCTAAATAATTTGTATTAAAAATAACATAATGACCACTCTTTCTTTTAATCAATGGTGACTGCTTTAGGCAGGTATTAGCAGCTAATCTGATTACTAAATACACAGTGAGTTGGCATTTAGTTAATAACTAACAGGGAAAATTTGAAAAACAATCAAAGGAGAAAAAAATAAAAAGGGGGATAAGAGAAGAGAGCCTTACAAAGGCATGCAACATTAAAGAAAGTATTATGGAAAAGTTATTTTTGCTGGTGATTGTTATTGGTACAAGCCTCTAAGATGCACAGCCAGTGGTGTCAGCCATGGGCAACGGGCTTAGTCCAGCAGGGAGAGTACTCCAGGGTCAGGTCTATGGTAAATCTGACATCTTTCCCCCTTAGACTTATTTAAACTTACTAATGGGATTTGGCGGTTAGATGCTTAGAGGTATCAGGCAGGCACAGCTCCACTGAACTCTGGCTACACCATTTGCAACGCTCTCTTTCTCAGTGTAGGCAGACACTGTTTGCCTGCCCAGTAGGCTTTTTGTGGGAAAGATGTTGGGAAAGCCCTTGTTGTCTGGCAAGAAAACTTGTGATGCACAGCTAAATTCCAGGTGGCACACAGAGCAGTGAGGAGCAGCTCTGCAGTTGCTTCATAGCAGCTGCTGGGGAAGTCACCAGTCGGGCTCCCTGGCCAGTCTCTGATTGTCACAAGGTCCCCAGTTCTCTGGAGACTGAGAGCTGCCTGCTGCAGGACTGCCAGGTCTGACAGTGCTTGACAGATGTGGACAGGGACAGTGCTGCATCTCTCATTTTCTTACAAACACCATCTTGGGTCTGCATCTGAAGCAGGTAGTTTGTTGTCTGCTTTCTTTTCTTGTCAAATTGGCAATACTGCTGTAATGACAGCTCTTCTAGTTAGCCAGTAGTTCTAAAGGAGTTAGATTTAGAGGAGTTAGATGGGACTGTTATTTTCCACCTGCCTCTCCCTCTCCCTGCTCCCCATGCCTGAATGGGGCCCATGGTGTGCTTCTCAGCAGATGGCATTTTTCCAGTGCAGCAGTACTGGAAGGGTGCCCAGCACAGCATGAGGGATCCCAAGCTGTTGCAGAGACTCCTTTTGGCTACAGCAGAAGAAAGAGCCTTGACAGTTCACTGTTTGCAAGTTACCCAATGGCAAAAGGGAGATTTACACAGTGAACTGACATTTTCCAATGTAACTCTCTGCCCAAGCTCCCAAGTTCACTGGGACTCTGTTCAGTGTATTTTACACTGATGTGGTGATGAAAGGTGTCGTGCCATCTCAGAAGGGACCTCTGGGGATGATATGAACTGGATGTGCTCATCACACCTTCCAGTAGAGACTGCTTGAAGTTATCAGCATAGTAAAGCAACAGATTTGGGAGTTAAGAAATGCAGTGTCTGTTACTCCCATTTCTGATGGGGTGTCAAAGCAGTTGACCACTACTGATGTAAATGAGGCTCATTCCCAATGTCCTCCTCTTTGTAAGAAAGGCTGCTCAGTAATACCTGGGAATTAAGTTGGTCCAAGTTGGAAAGATGCTCCAAAGCAGAGTTTTCTCCTGCAAAACCTCCCTGGGAGACAGAAGAGGATGGTGAAGTGACAGAGGACACTAGTCTCAGTCTCGATGTATATTGGAGCTGAAATGGGCACAGAGCAGCTTCAGAGTACTCCAGTGCTATAGCTTTGAACCCCTTTCTTTTGGGAATGTAGTCTTGTTACTTTTGTGTTCGAGCAACCGTTATTAAAATTGACAAAACAAATTGATAATTTTATAAAAATCATTCTGCAATAGATTTAATTGATGGAGGCTGTCAAGTCACGATGGGTAGTTGTGAGTCAGCGGTGAATGGAATGCAAACAGAAATACTGTAGGAGATGGTTTAGTTGAATAGGCCCTGGATTCCTGCATGCTATTGCCCCCAAATGGCTTGCTGTGTCTTTTTTATACACTCCTTTGCCATGCTGTCCATCAGTTCCTGGATCTGTAGCATAGCAATTAATCTCTCTTGTAAAGTGCTTTAGGATCAGCACAAAATTTGCACTGTATTTTTATTGTACTTCTGGTGAGTGAAGAAAAAGAAAACCCTTTTAATTGTGACAGAACAAAACCAACTTAACAAGTGCAAATTCTTTAGGGAAGACAGACAACTGTGCCTAAGAACTAGTCTTAGCTCAGTGTTTCCAGTTGCTGATTTGCAGGAAGAAGTAATTAATCACAAAGCGAAATCTGTTCAAGATTAGCATAAATTGCAGAAAGTTGTAAAAGACTCCAGATGGATTTGAATTATTTGGAAAAAAAAAAACCCAGACAAAACCACCAAAGGGAATGTTGAGTTGGATGAACACACACTAATTCCTAGTAAAAAATAGACTAAATATTGTTATGTGAATGTCCAGAATTTTCAAGTCAAGACTCCAGGCACGGACAAGTCTGCCCAGAAAAAGCAAACAGGGTGCTGATGGACTGTAGATGAAATACATTCTGCCATTTCTACAGAATGCTGACACCCTTACTCCTAGCCCCTCGGTCTGAGCCGAAACACCTCAAAAACCTATAATAAAAAAGGTCTCACTCACAGCAAGGAAGAGATCAGGACTGTGTGCTGCAGTTCCTACAGAAGGAGATGTTGAGGCTCCAAGGTACAGGGAGAAATGCCTCATGCCACAGGGAAATGATTTGAACAGTTCACTGCTGCAAAAGGGCCAGGGATGGTGAAGCTCTGGGTCTGGATGGTATTTAAACATTTGTAACTAATGCCATTAAAACATCTGTCATGCAGTATCTGACAACCTCTTCTGGCTTCCTGTTGCGCCTTCTCGTCTGAAGCTGAAGCACACCCTGGTGTCCTGTGATTGCAGCTTTAGCAATAACTCCTGGACAAACACAAATACATAAGATGAAGGATTAATATGGCAGCACATAAAACTGTTTTTCCCAGTAATGTAAATGGAAAAAAGTTTCAAAGGAGACTTTCTTCCCTGGCCAAGAGAAGCTGCATTACTGGCTCACAGGTTATGGGAAGTTCCTTTTCTTTTGATGGTTGCAGTGGTGGTTGTAGATGGGCAGAGTACTGGCCCATTTCCAACAGTAACTTGATTCAAATTACTGAATCAAGTAAATACTTGTAGTGAATTACTACATTGCCCATGTAGGAGGAACCAGGAGAATTTTATTACCTTGATTTAATTCTTCATTTTCTTTAGAAGAACATTTATGTCCTTCTGCACTTTGGTGAGGTACAAAGTTAATAGCTTGCTTCCTGTAGATACACTGCAGGGATTTCATGTTTTTTAAGGGTAATCTGTTAGTCACTGCAGTTTATCTGGACCATTAAGACTCCAGTGAAATCAGGCAAAACCTGGCATCTGACATGAGATCTGTAACTGCCCCTCAGCCCCACTGCACAGAAGTTCTGTCCCTGGGGCTGTCCTGTCTCTCACTGTGCTGTGAGGAGTCTGGACTCCTCCCAGCACCTGTGAAACACCAGGCAACAGCTGGAGAAAGGAGCTTTCTATGGATCTGTTGAACTAGGGCTGGTACTGAAAAGAGCAGACATAGGTAAATGCCTGAGCAATAAACCTCCCTATTCCCAATCCTTCTCTTTTTGGATGATAAAAACCAGAGTTTTGTGATTTTACCTTAAATTACTGTTTGTTACTTCCAGTGCTTCCTTCTATGCGTGTCCTGAGTCTGCCAGCTGCAATGTAACAAAAATAACACCCTGGTGACAGCAAAACAAAGGGTGAGAACAGGAGATGTAACAGAAAATGCATCTTTGGTAGCTATTGAGTTCTCTGATTTTACACAAGCAAATCTGCTTCAAAGCTGCTCTCCCAGTGACTCCCCTGGTGTCTGGCTGCAAGACAATGACTTTTTGCTCATTTGGAAGCACTGAACTGATGGCAAGAAGCCTGCTTCCATCTTCCATGGGGGTGGGCTAAGCACCAGGCTCTAGTGCTGCCTCCTGAGACAGCAGCAGCAGCAGCACCAAGTGCAGTAGATTTGAAGGCCCAACACTGTGTTTTAATGTGTATCTTTCTCTGAGCTACAAGTCTTAGCTCAGAACTGAAATTACAGCCTCTCTCTGCAGAGTAGGTTGTGGCAAATATTTCACTTGAGCAGTTTGCCTTGGGAACTGCTTCCATCCGAGCCTGGTTAAAAGCACCTCTGGGGTGAGGCGGATGGTGTGATTCCCGTGGGACACCACAGAACCTCATTAACTGGGGCAAAAGCAGCAGCCTGCAGAGCTCAAGTGATGCAGGGAGGCTTTCTACAAAAGAAAGGTTTATCATGTAGAACATAGCTCTACTATTGGGGGAGTTTCTGAGTTGGTGAAGAATCTGATACAGACATTTTTGCATCGACTGAAACCAGGCATCTGTTCCACTTGTGTTCATGTCTGGCACAAGCTGAAATGAGAACGCCAGACTGCAACTGCTTAAGGACACCCACAAGAGAGTTTGCACTAACAGAACTAAATTAATTTCAAACAGATTTTAGTTAAACTAGTATAATTATCATGTCTTGACAAGGGTTCAGTTTATTTTTGCATATCTTTTCCCTGCAGAGTGATGATTGCCACTGACAAATGGCATAATCGAACTCTGTTTAGCTTAAGTCCATGGCACTTTGTTGAAGTGAACAGGGATTACTCTGGCAAAGCCCAAGTATCTGTCAGGCTGTTAAACGTGTTGAGTATTTACTGACACCTTTGGAGTCAGCTAGCTTTGTACTTTTCAAAAGGATGAGGACAATAGCTTATACTGTTTTTGAAAGGCTTTCATACAGTGTCTAAGGAATAAATGTGAAGGGCAGGTAGTAGTTACACTTCAGCTAATTCTGATTGTTGAAACTGATGACATAGCTGTGCAAAGCCACTGTGACTGTGGGGAGAATAGAGCCCGCAGGCTGTTTTTTTGGGTTGTTTTTTATTTTTTCTTTCGAGAGTATTTGTGAGCAGCGTGATTGTCATGCAGCACGGCGCTGCTCCGACGTATATGGTGTTGTCTGTTCTATGCTAATAAATTAGCATCTGCAGCTACCACTGCTGCCTGTCAAATCTGGGTACAAAATTGAGCTGTTTGATCTCAGTGCCACTGAAGTGTGTCTGCATGACTGTGGAAGATGCACGTCATCCCATCTGTTTCCCACAGACCCTCCATCAGGTCGGATGCTTCAAGGTAACACATCAGACGCAATGAATTCCACTGCAGACTGCCTTGGAGGCATCCTCCTGCTTTGTCACTGCATGTAAAAATTTGACTTAAGAGTAATTTTATTCCTTCACAGCAGGTCATTTAAACCCTGTCCACTCTAGGGAAATTTCTAACTTTGGCTCAGCTCCGTACATTCCAAGGGTTGTCCCCAGCGTGGCTGTTGTCATTAACTAGCCAAGTCACTCCTCTCCAAGCAGGCCTTACAAGACACTGCTTCAATCAACAGCAGCCACTGGCGGCCAGTTTATTTTTGGGCTGTTGCTGCCACTTGTCCAGATGGAGCTGAAATAGTGCCAGCCATGGTGAGGCTTCTGGGGCAAATGCCAGAGGTGGGAGGTGGGGCAGTGTCCAGAGCACTGGCAGCTCCTGCAGCTGGGATGCACGGCCACCACGAGGGCAGCAGCCTCGCCCAAGTGGGCACCTGCCACACCTCACTGCTGCTGCAAACCCAGCCGCTCTTGGAATAAAATCCTCTGCTGCACTGGCCGCATGCATTTGCCTCAGAAATACACATTTCTGTCCAATTACCTAGGAAGAGAGAAAAATTAAGCAACTGCAGGTTTGATTTTGAGTGTAATAAAACTAGTTTATTTACACAGTAACATGAATGCCACAGAGTACACAGCAAAGTACCACAGCAAACCAGAGTGTAACTGCCCCTGATCACAAAGGGAGGCTTGAAGTTTATATACTTATTTCTATAAAAATGTGTAAATATCAACATGAAGCACCAGATAAAGCAATGCAACCAGGAATTCCAAATACAAGTTGCCCACAAGAATGGAACTGAAAAAAAGAAATTAAAAAAAATTCCCTTATTCAAGGCATTTAAAGAAATCCCATTTATAAAAGTCCACTGATTTTGGAATCCCTAATTTAAAAATAAATTTTCCCCTTTTATTAAAAACAGGAACATATTCTTAAATGCTCAGCATAATTAAGTTTTAAAAGAAAAAAACCCAAGGATTTCAACTGCAAAACCTTCTAATACCAACAATCCAAAGGACAAGGAAACAGAAGTTTTGAGTTGTTTTTTGAAGAGGTGTTATTTATGAAATGACTATATTAAAATTTACACACTCTTAAAATATATATTATATATACAATATATAATATATATATATTTTTTCAAGCAAAAAGGGGCAAAGAATACTTTTGGGATACAAAATTCATATACATACATATATATTAAAACATGCCCACATGCACTCATTTATATATATGTATGTATATATATATTTATAAACAAATATTTCTTCCATATAAAAAAAAGCTCCAGCCTCTTCTAAATACCTGAAACCTTCCCCTTAAATTTATGGAAAAAAAAAATCTTTATAGTCTGAAGTACAAACCAAATTTTCAAATTCTGTAGAGTGGTAAAATGCTTATGTACAGGTAAGTTGAGTATTTCATTTCTCACTGGCAACTCTGCTTGATCTGAAAGCATTTCTGTGGTTTCCAGGTAAATGCTGAGTGAAGCACCAATGCAAGGAGACTTACAGGAAATTATTTAAATTACATTCTACACCTACTCAAAATCACCATCCTTCTAATACTGCATCCAGGTGAATAACAAAATTCTTACAAATGTCTACCAGAAATTCTCTGCAACACAGCAGGGCAAAAGACTTCTTTTGGAGTTGAGGGTGCCCTTAAGAAATTTCTCCCCAGTGTTTTGAAAGGTATTTTTTGTGTATTCTTCTCTTNGAAAAAAAGAAATTAAAAAAAATTCCCTTATTCAAGGCATTTAAAGAAATCCCATTTATAAAAGTCCACTGATTTTGGAATCCCTAATTTAAAAATAAATTTTCCCCTTTTATTAAAAACAGGAACATATTCTTAAATGCTCAGCATAATTAAGTTTTAAAAGAAAAAAACCCAAGGATTTCAACTGCAAAACCTTCTAATACCAACAATCCAAAGGACAAGGAAACAGAAGTTTTGAGTTGTTTTTTGAAGAGGTGTTATTTATGAAATGACTATATTAAAATTTACACACTCTTAAAATATATATTATATATACAATATATAATATATATATATTTTTTCAAGCAAAAAGGGGCAAAGAATACTTTTGGGATACAAAATTCATATACATACATATATATTAAAACATGCCCACATGCACTCATTTATATATATGTATGTATATATATATTTATAAACAAATATTTCTTCCATATAAAAAAAAGCTCCAGCCTCTTCTAAATACCTGAAACCTTCCCCTTAAATTTATGGAAAAAAAAAATCTTTATAGTCTGAAGTACAAACCAAATTTTCAAATTCTGTAGAGTGGTAAAATGCTTATGTACAGGTAAGTTGAGTATTTCATTTCTCACTGGCAACTCTGCTTGATCTGAAAGCATTTCTGTGGTTTCCAGGTAAATGCTGAGTGAAGCACCAATGCAAGGAGACTTACAGGAAATTATTTAAATTACATTCTACACCTACTCAAAATCACCATCCTTCTAATACTGCATCCAGGTGAATAACAAAATTCTTACAAATGTCTACCAGAAATTCTCTGCAACACAGCAGGGCAAAAGACTTCTTTTGGAGTTGAGGGTGCCCTTAAGAAATTTCTCCCCAGTGTTTTGAAAGGTATTTTTTGTGTATTCTTCTCTTGAAGTCTTTGTAATCCACATGATTGTTTACAGAATGTTTCCACAGGTGTATTTTTATAGAGGTATTTCAAATTCTATTCCGTACTTTGATGTTATCTTACTGCATAACTAAATCACAATCACATCTCTCTCTGCAATGGCTGAAGGGCTCTGATTGTGCTCTTGGTCTTACAGGAGTTTTAGCAGAACCAACACCAGCTCTGCAAAATCAGAGTAAAACTGATGGTCTAGTCATGCAGTTAAGTACTGTTTGTACTGAGAAACAGTCAATTTGGAGAAAGGGGGGAAAGAAAGTGCATTAAAAGGTCTGACTCAGTTTCTATTGTATCACTCAGAAAACTTAAAATTGATTTAAATAAAACCAGGATCATTTAATTTATATTTACATATGGATTTGTCATTACAAACAACAAAAAATTAATTTAGATGGGAATCTCAGCACAAGAATTCAGAAACAGATGTTTTATTTCAGCAGCAAATACACATTAAAATTAAGGACCTACAGTGTGAAGCTGCTGAATAAATTCTGCAAGTAGCTGAACCCTAACACACATATTTTATTTAAATAATATATTTTTCTCTCTAACATGTAGGAATTCTCTTGTGTTAACATGTCAAGATGATCCATTCATACCTTGTGGGTGGGATGTGGGGAGCATAAAAGATTTAAGGTGGAACATTTTTGTAAATCCTACCTGCACTCTTCTCTGTGGGGCAGCAACATGGTATCCTGGCTGGAGTTACTGATTTCAGCAGTCTGAATACTGAAGTGAGACCAGGCGTCTATATTTGGACATTCCAGGAGCTCCAGAAGAAAATTCTGGATTCCCTCAATCCTAAAAATGTGTAGGGAAGCTTTTACCAGTAGATTCTCTTTATATTCACCTGGTTATGCATATTGACCGGATCAGATCTGAGGTTTGACAGATAATTAGTAATAAGTAATTCCCACTTACGAAATACAAAACTAACCCACCTCCCATATCTCAGGAGCAGTTCTTTTAGCACTCCTGTTTGAAGAGAGGTCTGCATTTCTCACCACAGCCCAAGGGTGGTGTGCAGCACCTGCACCACCTACAGCAGGAGCAGCACATTTCACCCTGCCCCTGCTCCCAGAGCTGCGATCCCTCCCCTCACCAGCGCAGTGTCTGCAGCAGATTGTCAGAGCAAGAGGCTTCTCCTGATGCCTGCTCAGGCTGGAACAACTGATTTGGTATCCACTGTTACTCCCCCTGTGCAGATCCCAAATTTGAAAGCCCACAGTTTTGTTACTTCAGGTTTATGCTGTGTTACAAGCAACTTAAAGGAATCCATTCACACCAATCTTATGGAACAGATCAACCCAGTATCATACAAAGTACAGCATTTAATTTTGTAGTCTTTTGCATCTTTACATGGACAGTATTTTTTCTAGGGCTGTTATGAAAAGAGTAAGATTTCCACCAACTGACCAGCTACATTTCAGGTTTTTGACAAGGCACTAAACATTGTGAATCCAATCACTGTGCTCTCTCTGTAATATTAGAGAGGGTTTTAATGGCTCTAAAAGGATCAGAAACCACCCATCATAATTCTTCAAACAAGCATTTGATTTTTCCAGAAATCAGTTTCCACTGGAAAAATCTTTAGAGTTCATGTTAAAAATATTTGAATGACAGCTTTTATTAATAGAAAAATATATATTTACAGTCAATACTGTTATCTTAGATTTGCAGCTCTTCCTATTTCTTGAGCTCAACTGAAAGTGCGACATTGCTAAAAAACAATTCAAGATCTGTGCACATATTCAAGTACGTTCTAACATGCACAGCCAGGGGTTTTGTTCCTGCCACACACAGGATCCTGTTACAGACAGAGTGGGTTTTTTTCCTTTTGCTTAGCAATTATGCTGTAGCATTCTTAGGATTTGTTTACAATCAGTTTAATGCATACATTCTTGTGTACTTACGTGGCACAATCTGGTGCCGGGATGGAGAACCACCCCAAACACAGCTGTAATCATCAGTTATGGGCAGATCTGCAAAGTCAGCCTCAAGCTTCTCAAGGAAGAGCTCAGGCCAGATCAGGTTTGACTACATTGACCATTCTTTCTTTTTTTAAAGAAAAAAACCACACATTACAAATTGCTAAAGTTTACCCAGTGCTGCACAAGAGGTTGGTTGTGAACATCTATCCATGCTTGATTATACTGCAGAGCTAAAATGAGTATTGGTTCATCACAAAAGATACAAACTGAAATTAGATAGCTAGAGATACAAAGGCGTTGGACCAGCTGCATTAACGCGTATGGTTGTACAACATTCAAAATCCAACTCTGCATGTGCGTGTTGACATCAAAGTGACAGTGGGAACACACGTCCCTAAACACGGGAGGCTTCAAGGATCGCCCCACTGCAATGCCAAGTGGTCCAAGAGTTACTCCTATGCCTATCTGAGCTAGCTGAGAAGTCAGGTGCGCACACACACGCTACGGAACAAACACAAATCCAGACCACAGAGAACAAGAAGCCCCACTGGCAGCTCAGCACACTGTCACTAATAGCTAGTAGGTAGTACACGAGTGACTTGCCATGCTTGGTGTATGTGAACTATGGGAGCGTTGCCCTTCTGTGTCCAGATAAAGCAGGACTGCACCGAACAGGAGATTGTTTGTAAAGGCTCTTGTACGAGCTACTCAGCAGTAGTGTAGAAACTTTCTTTCCTGATGTAGAGGAAGTACTTCAGCTACATGCATTGCACTTGGGCTTTTAATGCACTGTCCTGTTTTTCTGCATCAATGCCGCCATCCTAACCTTTTTGCCAAAAAGAGAAAGAAAAACATACGTATCACATTAAAATATATTATCCTTATCCTTGCCTGATCCTTCACTGATACAGGTGAATCAAACAGAAGAATAATCATCAGAAGTTTCAAAAAAATCTTTAGAAAGGTCACAAAGACAGTCTATACTATGGCACAATCGATGTAGGCTTCCACACGCTATTCAGCTGAGCTCTGAGAGATGCCAGAGAAGAATAATACAGACACGTCAAGCCGTCGATTATGGCGTGGATCCAGAGCTACTTTCGCTGACTTTAAGCCTGCAGGACTGTTTGTTCAGTTTCCATGCATCTAGTCCAAGAATGCATATGCTGTATAAAGTGGCTATTTGTTTCAAGGCTGAAGTGAATTGACTCCTCACAGTTTTAACAATTAAAATGGAACATCAATCCATAAAAAGAACACATGGATATCTGTGCATTTATGTGCCAGGAAAGGAAGGGGCTGCAGATCTAGCATCAGGTAAAGGCTGGTGTGTAAAGTGAACACTGTAACGTACATCTTTAAAAAATAATACAAGAATTGCACATAGATCCATTGGAGAGAAGCACAGGCTCAGAACTAGGGCTGTCTGCTTTCCATCACCTGGGTCAGAATATTCAAGATCGCTTTTCCCCCTGCATCCAGATCCGTTCTTCAGAGCAACTCAGGAAACAACTCCTAGCCTAGCAATACTGAGCAAAGATACTGTCTGTACAGAGGTTCCATGGGAAACGGCTGTTAGGGCACGGAAGGAAGTCAGCAGTGGCCTCTAAAAGTGAAAAAGCTCCTTCAAGTTGAGGTTTTAAAAGTTCTGACTCTTCAGTCCTCACTAATTCCTGCTCTAGTCCAAAATTCTGTCCGTGATGCTCTTTGAGCTCTTCTGACAACATTCCATTTTTAGGGTGTTGTCTATAGAAACATTAGAAAACACTGGTTACAACAGACAAGAGATGGGCAGCCAAGCACTGCTGCAGGAAATGTGGATCATGATGCTGTTGGTCCTGGCTGCCAAACTTAACGGCTCCCTCAGTAATTAAACAACAGTGTTTTTGCCCCCTTGTTTTTACCCTTCAGAGAAGTGTGTCTGCAGTAAAAGTGTCTCCATGTTGCCTGGTAGCTACACACAGACAAGCTCTAAACATTTCTATCTCCTGCCAACAAACCTGCAGAGCCAATTTCAGTCTCACTTTGCAGTATGGCATAAGTGACAAGAGCAGATCAAAACAAAAAAGAAGAGGTGGCTTTTATTTTCATCCCTGATTCATAGCAATGATTGTCAGAGAAGGTTATGTACATCCTATCCATTTCAAGTCAGGCTTTAGTGCTTTTTGCAATGGAAGGGGAATCTCAATGGCCCACCATGTGTTGTATTGTTCTTGTATAAATGTGGTTATGGCTACAGTACATCAACAGTCCAGACTGGTGAAAGTTGCCTAGGAAATAGAATAGACAAAGTGTACATATTCTGCTTTTTAATGCACAGGTCACAAGCTAAGGGTAATGGTCTGATTAAGGCAGCATTGATGAAATCATGGATGCATGGTTAGAAAGGATATGGGTAGGCAGTGAGGCAGAGGAGGAGGGAAGAGGACTGAACACAGGTGCCTACTGCTCACTGACACTTGCCATGGTCAGCAGGAAAACCACATCTGGGGAGGAAAGTGCAGGTGGTGTAAAGTGTAAGAGAAAGATCAGGATCTGTTTGGTTGAGACCAAAGGAAGGAGGAGCACAGCCTGCTTGTGTGGGACTGACTAAGCTGAAGGGAAATGTGTGGTATGTGGAGTGAAAGCAAGTAAGTGTTTGGTGGCATAATACATCTCACATTCACCACTAATCTGTCTCTGCTTATGGTCACTGCTATTCACTAATCAATGCTACATAGGAAATGACAGAAACTACCCAGAGGACGAGGGCAATTTGTTTACTGCAGTGGTAGAAATAGTGGTATCAAAGCTTGCTCTCCTGTTCAGCCAGATATGAATCAAGTTACATACTGTCTGATCCAAATGCAGTTGTGTACGTGATCGATCCCTAGGAGGCCTGGCAAAAAAGCAAAGTTTCTGTCATACTTGGTACAGGATGCAATTTCTCCAATTAGAACCTATTTGCTCAGAGTTGCTGGCTTTGATGTCCAGGCTGTTTTGTAACAATTGTACAAAGGGTGAGCCCTAGTGCAGGCTGGAGTGAGGGCTGGGGCAGAGGTGGGGACGCTTCACGAAAAGCAACAGGCTCTACAACTAGTGCTGCTTCATGAGTCTCACGATGCGATGAAGTGAGTCTGTAGTGGCAAAAGCCAGATATTGACAACAAAGCCAGTCTTCCAGAATAATTCCACAGTCCCTCTCCAAGGACTTCTCTGCAAACTTGATCATCAGCAGCGTCCTTTTTATATCGAGCCAGTTCTGAAGTATAGCATCTCTCCGTGAGGGGTTGGAAGATGTACTGAGAGCATGGAACAAGTCCTCACGTGGACCCCAAAGCAAACACTGAAGGATTCCTTTGGCTTCCGATATCAAGATCCTCTCCGAAGGGTTGGGATTTAGCAGGCAGCTGGCAAGTTGTTGAAGCCCTTGAGAGTAGAGGGAACGGCACGGAATCTTGGGGAGATCAGCACATGTGTAATCCTTCTCTTTCAGCTCTGGATTCTCATCAAAGGGGTTGGGTAAGTGCAGCATTTCATAGATGAGGATGCCAGTCTGGAACTCATCACACTTCTTGTACTGCGTTGCAGTGATGATTTCTGGAGCCAGGCGGGACTGATCCCGTAGGACCTCAGGATCCACCATATGACTCTTCTGCTTGGCCTGGGAGAAGTTGCTCACGATTAATCTGGCTGGGCAGGCAGTGTTGGGGCTGGGTTCCGTGGCCTCGGGGCTCAGGGGGCTGCCTCCCGGTCTGGAGTGAACCAGCAGCAGGTTCTCCAAGCGCAGGTCACAGTGTGTGATGTGATAGGGCTTCAGGTGCTCGAGGCCCAGGCAGAGCTGCAGGAGGAGCAGGCAGACCTGTCTCTCGTACAGGTCGGGGCTCTTGGTGTGGCGGGGCGCGGAGTCCCGCACGAAGTCGGCCACTGTCAGGTGCGGGACCTCCCGTGTGATCACCACCACGCGGCTGCGCGGCTTGCCGATGGTGCCCTGGCTGCTGGGGCTGCCTTTGTGGGAGGCCTCTGCGGTGGAAGCAGTCTCTCTGTTCTTCTGCTCAGGTTCTTTCTCCTCTTCTTCCCGCTCTTCTTCCTCCACGTCCGGTGCGTCGTCATCCTCCCATGGAAGGAGACGAACTGGCACTTCAGCGAGGAAATGGCCGCAGTCCTGTTGGATGTTGAAGTTGATAGCCAAGCTCTGCCGGATAGACAGGCTGTGGTAATACTGCTGGGATTCCTTCGCCTTGCTCTTACAAATCTGGGGGAAAAAAATAAACAGAACAGACGTAATTATTTCATTTCTAAATTCTATATCTTTTTTTTAATATGTACTTCGTTGATGGGATCTCCAGTCTCGGCCTAAACATGAGCAATGAACATTTTTTTAATGAACTGACCTTGTCAGACTGTCTTTAAGGCACCCAAACAGTTTTCATTGGCTAGGAAGCAACTGCAGAGCAATACATGTAGGCATCTCTCCCTCTGCATAGATGATCCAGTGGAAAATACAATTCTGGTTTTTAATCAGAACAGCAGCTGATACATGGTAAATACACAGCAAAGCTTTTTTACAGTTACTTGTTTATCCATATCATTTTATTGCAAGTTCTCTCAGCTTTGTGTGAAGCTTGAACAAGATGGAAATAATCAATAGCAATAGGGAATACAAAGAAATATGCATATAGTATTTGACCAAAAGCTTGCACATGGCTGAGTTAGCATGGCGTAACAAGTCAAACCCTGTCAGTTGGGTGACTGATGTTTGCTCCTTGCCCACTGGAACTAGAACTGAAAAACTGAAATCCATGAGCTGTAGCAGTGTGTCTGCAGTGAGGGGTGTATGCGTGCATGGCACAGGCTGCTGCCAGGCAGACTTGGCTCAGGTGATGAATGGACAATCATTAGAATGTGGTACCTTAATTGCTTTCAATCAGTTATCAAGATACAAAGCATATGTTTGTTGTTTTTTTTTGCCACATATAGCTGTATTTATGTCCAGAAGTATCTTATTGATATATACATTATCAACATAGTAATTATCCTTATTAACTGTTTGCACTGCCATAACAAGTGGCAGCTCCAACCCCTGACAAAAGTCACTGGACAAGCCCTATTAGGGCCTCTGTTTCTAAGGCATTTACTGATTAAAATTACAAAGACTCAGCTGTGTTGACCTTTGCATATTAACCTTAGTTCTACTAAATTCAGAGAGACCATTCGAAGCATGTAAGGTTAAGTGTATGTTTTAATCTTTTACATGGTTTGAGTCTAAATATTCACTTGCTATAATGCACCAACAGGTTTTAAGTGCAAAGCTCAGAGAAGAAGAAAGAGGAAGTCCTCTCTCTCCAGATGAAGTTACAGCTTCCTTTAGCTCAGCTCTGAAACCAAGGAAAGCCAGATAACTAAGGTTAGTAGCACTTGTTATACACAGTCACCACCAGCAAGAAACCTAGATCTCATCCTAAGCCCAAATGTAAGCTTTAGGTGACTTTTCTTCCTGTTTCTCATTTTTCCCCTTCTCAGAACTTCTGCAGGTGAGTTATAAACCTACCTTTCAGTAATGCCCACATACATTTTTCATATTTTTTTTTAAATTTTTCATATTATGCTTATTAAGAAATATAAATGGGAGATTTAATCTTTTGTGGTAGTTCATCAGAAAACTGCATTGTCAGATAACCATGGGAACTCAGACAAAAGTTGTACCAACATTCTGATCATCTTCTTGTCTTTGAGACTGTGCATATTTCCTTCCTATACTTCACAAGCACATTTCCCTACTCATTATGTACACTAAAACTGCATATTTATAACTGCCACAAACACACAAAACTGAATTGAAAAATGCATTTTCTAGTCAATTCTATTTACAAGAGGAAACGTTGATCCTTACCCTGTTTATACAGTGGCTTTTGCTCATTTAAATTTCCAAATGTATTTTACCCTGTTAGAGGTGAATTGAGTTCTCAGTGGCATGTGTGCCCCCAGTCCCATCTCTCAAGGGTTATAGAAGCAAACATATAGCAATAACCTTTGAGTTATATAGGAAAAGAAAATGCCAGCTGATTGTCTTTGAGACTGAAGTCCCCAGATTGATTAAATACTTAATACTGCACAGAAGACAGAACTAGAAAAGCTATGTAGACAGACCCATATATATGTGTTGAATGTACACACATGGTGTTATCAAATCTGACTGGGAGAAGAGCTATCAAGGAAAACAAAATTGTTCCATCTCCTATGCCCCTCAAGTCCATGGCCCTTTTCCTGCACAGCCAGCCATGGGAATATTCAATTTCAACTGCAGAAAAGGTTCAGCATGTTGTAATTCAGCCTTTAGTTTTTTAAAAACCAAAAAACCTCATTCTAAAAGAGTTTAATTTTAAAGTCATGTTTACTTGCTGATAAAAAATGTTGAGAACCACACTTGGCCTTAGCTACTGCACTCTATTTCTTCATCCACAGAGGATTTCTAGTGCCACCAGTCAGCTAAAACTGATATTCTGCTAGGAATATATAATCCACAAAGTATGTGCTCTGAAAACAATATACACTTCTCAGTTTGGTAAATATAAGGCTTTTAAAAAAGTTTATGAAAAAGATTTCTTCTTGTCAATAGAAGAAGAAAAGCAAAGGAATCAAGACTTTTTCCTAGTTTCTAATTTTAGCCCTAGGCAGCTTCTTTTTCCTACTTAGTTCAGAGAATGTTTTCAATTTTACTACTATTTCAGTTAAAATTGGAGATAGGATCTGTACCTCTCAAAATCAGCTTTGGTTCCCTCATTTTAGATAGCAATCTCAGAACTGTGAGAGTACAGAAGCACACTTTGATCCATGCTTTATGGATGTGGTAATGCTTTATTCTAATTTAGAAATGACTGGCCATGCACATCTTCATCCAGAGGCATCCAGCTGTTGGTGCAGAGGATGTTTTTCCTGAGCCAGTGGCCTGCAAGGCCAGACTCATCTATTTGGTTATCTCTGAGAAATGCCTCTCCAGCCTACTAAACCCACCCCAAAACAGTTCTGCTTCTCTGTCTTTATCTTTCTTCCCACTATTCAATCCTAAGTAAATTTTAATTCAAATGAAAATGACAGCCCTTCTCCTTGCTGATTGGCTAAAAATTGATTCCCGATTCCCATCCTTGAACATGATACCTTTACAACTGGAGAAAACGTAACTTTTCCCATCTTTGTTTTATTTTTGAAAATACTCAGCCCTTACTTCTCCTATCTTTATTCCTAATCCTCTGATTTGTGCTGCTCTTTTCTGGATTCTCCCCATGTATTACATCTTTCTGAAGAGTGGTGCCCTAAAATGAATTCAGTATTCCAGCTGAGACCTCCGCAGCATTCAGCAGAACAGAACTCTGTGTACAACGATCCTCGGAACACTTTGCAGCAATAATAAGTTACATTACTGACTCCATGTGTTCTTGAAAACATTCAGAGCAGTGTCCACTCTAAAGTAGGAAGCTACAGCAGGGCCAAACTTGCCCCAGAATCAGTTCTTAAACATGAGGTCCTGCTTCAGACTCCTCTCTATAGCAGAGAGAGAATTTAACAGAAATATAAAACAGAATTTAACTCATCAACAAACCAGACACGAAATACTACATAGTATCATGAATAAGACTGATACTAAAATGACTGCATTCATTAAAAGAGATTTCCCCTCCTTACTGTGCTGTTAAGGAATCTTACCAATATAGGGAAAAAAATCCCTAATCCCACAAATGGTCAATAGTGATGTTATTTGTGCTGTTAAGGAATCTAATCAATATTGTTCTGTTAAGGAATCTAATCAATATAGGGAAAAAAATCCCTAATCCCACAAATGGCCAATAGTGATGGCTTTTGGACACTTCCAGTTCTCTCGTTTAATACAGAGAAGTAGATGGGTACATGAACCTGCATTCAATATCTACAAAGACAAGAGAGCTGAGATCTGATTCGAGATGTATTTTCTGCTTCTTGCTTTTTGTTTACAAACACCATGAAGTGAGAAGTGGAAGAGGCAGCTGGGTTATTTCAGGCTGATTAAATTGCTGACTACACAAACACTAAAATTTGTACACTGGGAACTCTGCAACTGTCAGGAGGAAGGGAAAGCTGGGCTGTCTGGAGGCAGCACCCAAATTCAGAGTGTGATAACAAATCAGACACCTGTCTGAATTCATAAAGCAGTTTCTAGAAGACATGCATATTACCTGCAGTAATATGATATTCCTGTAAGTGTCTGGCTACTCTTCAGGTAAGTCCTGGGGTTTTACATTGCACTGTTCAGATTCTTTTACACTGCAGGTTCTAAGCAGAAGTCTATTTTATATTACCATTTTGCAATAGAGTAGTGAATACTGGTGTTTAATTATTCTCACCCAAGCATTTTGTACTGGAATAACTCCAATATCACCTAAAACTACCATCTGAATGACCAAGATTTAAAACTTTCAAAATGGTTTGAGTTGGAGTCTAAGTTATGTGACTAAAGCCAGTATTTACATTTGAAAAAATCTAGGGAACAAACTGTGAAATTTATAGGCCTCCCTAGCAAGAATTTTCAACTGGTGGTGATGAATTGTTAAAGGAGTATACACAGAGCTGCTTTTTTGCTTGTGATGGTTAATTCTGTGTCAAAGCTGGGAAAAAAGATGCAGCCTAGTTTCCTTTGCATTTTTAAAGCTTTTGTCTGTTCCAGTCATCTACTCAGAAAGATGGAAATCCTGTTGCCTTTTACATATAGAGTATGCTGAATACCTATTTTTTGGCACAGGAAGAAAAGGTGAAAATACTTTGACTAAAACACTAACACAGAAAGTAGGATCAATCAGTCATTTACCATTTGCTTTAATGAAATACATCCAGCTGAGCTATGAAGATATGGTATGTGATAACAGCTGAAAGGAAGGTGTTGATAAGGGCTTGGCCAGCCTTATTTCATGAGCTGATAAAGAGCTGGTTGTTCAAAAGATGAAGCAATGTTGGTGAAAAACCCTTCCATATGATGCAAGAAAGCAATGAGAAAAAAGGAGAGTACAAGTAGGAAGGAATGCAAAGTATCCATCTTCTTTTTCACTGGAATGCACTGTCATCATGTATCTTTTCTTTAATGCATCCACATGAACTAAACATCTGTCACCTTTACAGGGACAGGACAGGTTACTTTATATCCTGCCATTTCAATTTTCCTCAGTGCTCCCAGCCCAAGAAGCAGGATTTGAACGTTTCAGAGCTTCTACAAAATGCTCTGCATTAGCTTTCCTTTTTCCTTTATGAGTCCTGTAGCCTACTGTGCCATCAGCTGACTCTCACTTTCCCAGCAGGGAATCTCATTTCCACTCTGTCCTATGCATTTTACACGGTGTCCGTGAACTTAAAGCACGACGAATATTGTGGGAAATGAATTTACAAGCGCTGAAAATGAGAAGCACAGAAGATCACAAAGACTGTACCATCTGTGCCACTTTGTTGTATTGCACAGAGGGACAACTGCAAATGAAATTCTGTGTAGAATGAAAGCTTGCTAATCCCAAATTGATAGCTTGTTCTTGGCACAAGTGTGTTTTCCAAGGAGGCCAGTTTGATCTCTGATTGACCTCATTTTCTTGATCTGGCCTTGGAATAGAGCTTCGACTTTTTAACGATGTGCCAAAACACAGAATTCTAGTCTGCTGTGACTGAACTGGGAATGGGCTGGAAGTTGAATGTACATTGCATTGTTTTGATCTGAAGCATGGAAGTTCTGGGGCAACCTTTAACAAAGCTTCTGACAGGAAGCTCCACTAGGAAACTGAATTACCAAATAAAACCACCTCAGCACACTGTGACAAACTAAACATGACTAGAAAATAATTGTCAGCTGCGATACGAAACTGCCAGCCAAGTTCAGCCTAGTGCTGCTTACTTCTGCATTCCTCTGGTTTATAGCTGGGACACAAACCTTGCCAGGAACCCTAAGG
>WAAG01030376.1:37053-53647 GCA_013390105.1 Tichodroma muraria
CTGACAGGAAGCTCCACTAGGAAACTGAATTACCAAATAAAACCACCTCAGCACACTGTGACAAACTAAACATGACTAGAAAATAATTGTCAGCTGCGATACGAAACTGCCAGCCAAGTTCAGCCTAGTGCTGCTTACTTCTGCATTCCTCTGGTTTATAGCTGGGACACAAACCTTGCCAGGAACCCTAAGGTTTTNCAGGACACTAAGAACAGAACTCATCCAGTCTGCTGTGTCCAAAGAGCTGGTGCTCTGTGCTCCTTTTACTTTGGTGTAACCTTTTCACCACATATCTGGAATTACTGATAAGACTGTAGTTTCAGGGGAATGTTTATCCATATTGCCCCAGATCGACCAACTACTTAGAAGGCAGTATTGCACTCAGGTGAAACAAAAACACCTCAGGGTCTGGAATTTGATGGAAACCTTTCTTGAAAGGGAACTTACATTTTTCCATTTGAAGAAGTACTTTTCTGATTATGATTTATGTACTGTTTTTTTTATTTCTAATGTTTCAGTCAAACTAATTTCCACATGGCTTCCTGCAGCTATTTTTGCACTGGGTGTTTACTAGCAGATTAGGTGAGAGTTGAAGTAAAAAGCACAATAAAGTGCTGTGAAACAACACACTCCTGTGAATGTTTCCTCTTATATCCACCCCAACAGAACAAGTTGTGCTCGTTCTCCACCAAATTTATCAGGGAATCTTACACCAGAATGTATAAGTGCACTGATACACTCACCACTACAAATCATTCATTGTTCTAAGTTTAATTCAGCAGTAGTTAAATGGTCAAAGCTGAATTTTTAACAATGCTTTTGTAATTCTGTTTTTGGAGACAGACTATTAAAATGCCAATTTTATGTATCAAGACGATTAGCACTGTTTGGGGGTGAACCTCTAATTTTCTATGAAGAGAATAATAATTTAAAGAACCTCATTATGACATTGTTTCTCAGATCTAATACTAAAATCATAAAACTTAAGAACTGTCTGAGTTCTTAGCCAGTGTTGCTTTGGTAGTTCTGCAAAACTTAAAAGAGCTACATTAATTTACACCGTCCAGAAATGTGGCTCCATATACACTTTAAAAGTGTATTTCTAAGACTTGATCCAAACTAACAGGAAGACTGTTTTGGATTCAATTGGCACACCAGTAATTTTCATCTCACTGCTTTTTCCACCCTGTTTTGGGGACAAGGGATTTAAAGTGGCAGGAAGACACAGGTTATTTGTTGAAAGTAGATTACTATGTAATTTGGCTCACACAAAAACCACTCATGGTAGTAAAAACTAGCACATTTGTTAAAGCTAAATTCCCCAAATCTCCGTGTAATGAAACAGCAATCTGTGGTTATGAGCTTTTGGACAAATCTGATCCTGCACCGATGGCTTATAAGTCAAAGATCAACTTGGGGCCAACACCTTCCTCTATCACATTAAGTGCCAGGGGGGTACTTTTCAAGAGAAAATTTTCCTCTCATCATAAATTTTCAAGAGGAACTTTTCCTCTCCTCGTAACAGCACAACACCTCCTGGTGACCTCCAGCTCAAGGATATTTTGTGGATACTTCACTCGCATCTATTACAATGCAATAAACCCTGTTAGTCAGAGAAGTATTTTTAAGACACCTGAATTATGAAAAAGAAAATTTAGCACCTATTTGACCATGTTACACTGCTGTTCTTTCTTCTCTCTGGCTTTCTTGCAGAAATGTATTTTGGAGGACAGGAGATAACATTACAATGACACAGGTCTTGCTGCCAGGGAATACTTTAAAGGCACATCCATGAGTGCAGAGAGATATCACATCAGTGATAACTCAACCCTCCCTGTATAGAAAAATACCACTTTGGGCCCTAGAAGCGAGCAATCATTTTGCATCATTGTATTAAAGCAAAACCCAGCAATGCCAGATGCTGATTCTGAACCACAGCTGATTGCCAGATACACTTTTGGTCTGGTTCTTTCTCAGCCGCTCTGTACCACTGGACATGGCAGCTCCAAGCCATCTATATTTCATTTCACATCTTTTCCAATTAGAAGTCTTTAATAATTAATGCAATATAAATCATCAGACCCAGATATCTGCATTAAAAAGATACCTCTTCAGGTCTCAGAAAAACATACTAGCTGCACCAATCTTACCTTTCAGTTTTTTATATCTGGTAAACAGTCATGCAGGAGTGGTAACAACGTTTTGTTCCTGTAAAGCACCACCCTTGTGAGAATGTCAAATATAAGGAATAACAGCTCAGGCCTCACACATCCGTGTCAGGCAATAAATGTTTTATCTCAATTTCAACAAGGAGGAGTCAGAAGTTCAGTGATTTACTCAAGGTCACACAGGAAGCCTGACAGTGCTATGAGTCTCAGCTGTCCTTCTCACTATCTTCCTACCAGACAAGCATTGAGAAATCCAGAGATACAGCACTCAGAAAGAACTGCCTATATAAAAGTCCATGAAATAACAATATCTGGTGAGGTAGCTGCCAGCTAGGCACTCATATATTAGCAGTAAATCTAGTAAATCTTATTTCTTTAACGTATTAGCTGAAAAATTTATAAGGCAAACACTAATGGCTAAGCAGAGCTTTTGAAAGGCTGGTAATGAGCACTGGTGAAAATCAAAGACCTTGAATGGAAACAGAAAGGTCTATTACCCTAGAATTTATGTTTGACATTACATGGCTCTGAAAATGGAGAACTTTTCCACTTTTTAGGAAAACTTTCCTAACTAGGAGTGATGATTTAATTTCCTCTGCGTGCAGGTGAACCAAAGGATTTTGTTATTGCGAGCTTCCAAAAAACTGCCGACGCGTGTTAAAATAATACAGCTTTTCCTTCCAAACGTCATTAAGCAACGACCATAGTAAAGACTAAGATGTGTCGATTTCTCTTTCAGTCATTTTGGAGCTGCAATAAAAACATATGCAATTAAACAGCAGATACCAATGCCACAGATGGGGCTGGACAGAAGGAAGAGCCTGTATCTTGGGAATCTTACTTCTCAACCATCTGCCAGCAGTAGGCCCTATCACTAGTGGATGTGGTGCAGAGCATGGCTGTTGTCACATTTTGCCCCCGAGTCCTCGGGTTACCATTGCTCAAGCCCCTCCTACTTACCTTGACCGCGTAGTTGTTGAGGGGATCTTTCGCGTAAGACGCGGGGTAGTAAACGGCGTCGCCCGCCTCGCAGCACGGCTTGTCACTGGTGAGCCGGAAATCCGACCAGCTGTCCACCCCGAAGCGCAGCTGGTCCTTCTGCCCGGCCATGAACAAGTCTTCACACTTCAGTGCCAGCTTCTTCAGCGAATCAGCATGCAGGCTCCGGATTTTCCCCACCACCTCCTCTCTGTTTTCGATGCCTCGATAAAGTGCTTGTCTCTGCGGCTTCTGGACGCCTCGGCCCTGCTTGGCCTGTGAGAGGCGCCTCCCCGTCAGGGACTCCATGCTGTTGGAACACCGGTCCTTAATACTGATAGTGGTTAGGCTGGAAACACTGTTAGTTGCTGAGGTGGTTGCCCTCAGTTTCTCTGTCGGCCTGTCCAAGGAATCTCCCGACTCGTTGTCCAGAACCTTGAGCTCCAGGCTGACTGAGGAGCAGGCGCTGCTTGCTTCCCAGTTGGTGTCAACGTCATAGGTGGGATTGGCCATGATGCACAGGTTGTTCTCCAGAGCCTGCTTCTGGAGATCTCGGGGAGTTGGCTCCGTGTTGGCTCTCAAAATTGTTTTCTTTGGCAACGGAGGTGGGGTTGGCTGCAAGTTGTTCACTGTCTCCTGGTCTGCCAGTCCTCCAAAGGCAATAGCATCATCCAAAGCTCCCTTGGGTTGCCTTGGCTGTTTTGGAGGGATCATGGCTGCTCTGGACTGCCCTGTGGAATAAGATAATAGTAAGAGAAGATTAAAGTACTTCATATATGCTGCTCCTGTTTGTACTCTGCGAAGAAGTTTAAGGCAAAAACCCCCCAAAACCCTGACTAGGACCCACCCCCCAACATTTCAAAAAACCCTAAATACATATATGAAAAGATGAACTAATTAGAAAGTAAATGACCAAATCAGGATCACATATATCTAATTGCATCCATCCAGTCTTCATTTGACCTCGGCAGATATATTGAAATCAGCTTCAGTGTGAGCAATGCTGCCATTTTACATCCAGCAGATCAATGAAAAGAACTTCAAGCAAAAACCAAACCTCAATTTGATACTTCGGTCAAGTCCAGTTTCAGCAAGTACAGCCCTATATCTTATATACCTACCCTATGTCCTATAATTTATTCTGCAGTCAACTGACTGTAATGTTATTCCTTACTTTCTATTCAAATGTGCTATAACTAAGGGTGGATAACAGTGCATAAAAAATTTGGAAATGCACTGGACAGGCTGAAAATCCTATTTGAGAATGGATCTCAGAAGCTGCCGACACAAATAACACAGTTTAGATACCTGGTGGTCACATCAGGCAGTCAGGATTGCCCCAGCAGATTCACATGGTGAAATCAAGGAAGTTAAGCCAACTTTCACTCAAGCTGACAAGTGCGTTGCCATCAAGAGTAGGATCATATTTTGACAGGAATAGTTTCTGCTCTGCAATTAAGACTCTCATGGCTCTCCCCCTGGATGTAACTTCTCTGATGCATTTCCCTTCCTTACTTGCCATGGGTACCTTTGTTGGCAATGTTCAGAGATAACCAGACCTGGCTTCATGCAAGAGATTCCAAATGGCAAGTTATATACACACAAGCTTGGAATTTCTAGTTTCAGACATTTGTGTGAATCCAGAGAAGATAAACTTCCCGTCCTGTGTTTTGGATGGCTTTTATAAAGGGCAATTATGTTTTATAAGTGCCAGAATCCTTGGAAATGCAGAATAAATAAATGACAATAATAGAACGGACAATAAAAACTAATAAACACACAATACAAATGATCAACTTGCTGCTCTGGGAAAATTAAACTGTAACTCATATCAAAATGAGATCTTTCCAATCAACTGCTATTTTCAGAGACATTATTTTATAAGTTTTCTACTTCTCCTGGGAGGTTCACTGACTATCATGGAAAGGTAGGAAGCCAACTCTGCCAGTTGAAAACAGCAGACCTGAAATAGATGCTCTGAATAATTGCAGCTGAGCATCTTGTCTAGTAAGGAGCAGACACTGTAACTGTTTGACTATTCATAACGTGCTAAATAATAAAATCATTTAGGCTGAAAAGACCTTTAGGATCAAAGTCGAGCTGTTAATCTTAACACTGCCAAGCCCACCAAATCCTTATAAAGAGAGGACTAAACTGGAATGCTGAACCAGACTAGGGGGATCTAAGATTCAGATCTGAATTACATCACTTCGATCCATAATTAATAATTAATGACTTTGCAGTTTGCGAAAAGAAAGAAATATTAGCTTCCTTTGCATGTTAAGATATGTTGTTACAATTTTTATGAACACTACAGAACCCAAAATCCACAGGGCCAGGATGTACCAAACCCTACAATGCTGGGTTAGAATGCTGAAATGCACCTCCTAATTTCAGCAGATCAGAGAGGATTGTATTTTTATATGTATCCACAAACAAAACAGCTTGCTTTCTTAACAATCAATCTCTTTTCAATCATTCCAAGGAGACAACATTCCAAATAAAAGTTCTATCCCTATCTTTTGTTTAAGCTCCAGAAACCCTTAGAAGAGCCTTATGGATTTAATGATAAGCCTGGCTATTCCAATGTTTAAAAAAACAAGTTTTGAGAAGGAAATTCTATCAGTTTTGTATATACCTGATATTCAGGGAAGACTGCAAATCATTCTAAAGGTTGCTGAAAAAACTGTAATTCTTGGATGGCTCAGGGGACCCTACTGCTCCTTTGTATTGCAGCGAGTGTTTGCCGTGCTGCAGCATCAAATTCTGTGATTTGATTCCAGTGCCAGCTGGGCACTACAGGAACTCTGTCACGAAGTTCCCTTAGCAGAGGTGAAGTGTGGTATGATTCCAAGTCAGAAGCACAGTTGATGTCTGCATGCCAGACACGCACCCAGATGCCTTTGGCTTAATCCTGAAACAAGTTCATTTCTACTTTGTATCCAATTCTCTTACTCATGCAAACATGTGTCCCCCCTTCCACAACTGCACACTCTTACAAAATCTGTGACCTATGTACTTCTCCCCAGCAGCACTCTGTGCTAAAGATCACTTGACTATTTTCTCCTCCTCACCCTCTTCCCCACTCTGCCGAGGCCGCCTGACTGCAGGGGTTTGACAGAGATACTATTCAGGAGGCAGTTTGCTAACGTGCCTTGCTTGTGGGATTTGCTAACCCAGGGATGCACAGGTGCTAGAGGAAAACAAGGAAACAAATTAGAGCAAGGTGCACATCCTGAGCAGCAGCAGCAGCAGCAGAAGCCCTTTCCAGAAAAGGTAAGATTTTTAACAGTGTTGCTGCTCGATTCTCTTATTTTCTGTCTGCTTTAATGGCTCCGTCCTCCAAAAGCCATTCACACAGAGGAGAGTGTTGAGACTGCAACCAGTGTTGCTTTTGCATAGCTACTGGCACTGTGACATCCAAACAGAATTGGAGAAGGTTTTCATAACCAGAAGTTGTTTTTTCAGATTTTTTTGGAGGGGGTGGCAGGTTCCAGAGAACTGAATGTACAAGTCATTCTGTAGTTACTGTTTCAAGTACGCTCAGCTGAGAAAAATGAGTTTGTATAACATGCTATGTTACAGTGTGGTTTCTTCCCACAAGAACAAGTTTTCCATATTGAAATCTAACCATCTGTATTATCCAGTTGAAAAGTTTCATCTCTGCACTGTTTCTATGCTGAGTTCTAACACTGTACATTTCTTTCACTGCCATTGGGCCAATCTTTCCAGCTCAGCTTTCCCCAAGCATGGCAGGAAACTACACGGCCCAATTTTTATAAATCATTGCCTAGCAAGAAAAAGGTTGTCTTTTGTGCCTGTCAGAGGCACGAGAATGTCCTTTTGCACAGAAATATTAGCAGAGCATTAATTCCTTTTTCTTGCCTATCCTTTCCTTCTCCCCTTGCATGCTTAAACTCGTCATTTCCTTTCCTACTGCACAGACTCTCCAACACTGCAAGTTCAGCCTGAGCCACACTCTTGGGAGGCAAAATGAAAAGGAAGAACAGGGACAATATTAGGCTACCACTTTGAGAGATCTTTGAAGTGGATTCCAGACTGCTCAATGACAGAAAAAAAAATTTAACTCTTTACAGACAGATGTCTAGAGAGCTTTAAATAATCCTACAGTTCAATAAGATCTTCCATTACAGAATCTCACTACACTATTTAAATATTAATGCTTAAGTCTCCAGACACCACGCAGAGTTCTGAAACTCTGGAAGACCTCTGAGAAAGGCATTTAAATTTAATTTTTCTGGGTAACTGATTTATCATCAGACTTTGCATTGCAGCCTATTTATGTTAGCTGCTGAAACTATCAAATCTGACATCACTCCTTAATAAACACTTATCCTGACTGATAAAAATAACCAAATCATGGAAAAAAACCACAAATGCATCAAGTACCTTCCAACCACTGCAAAAGCTACCAGCATGCTTCACAGCCCCAATCCCAATAAATGCTGTCCATGTATACCACTATTCTATAAAACTGTCCTGTACACAGATTTGCATTTAATCCTGCAATGTTTACACATTTATTGTTAATTTAATAGATAAAAATCTTACCAAAATGATGATACACGTTTAGAGAAAGGAAAGCTAGCATTTGTTAAGAAACATTGGCAGTGCACCTCCAGTGTCTCAGCAATAATTAGAGCCTGGGCACAAGTCTCTTGTGAGATGCAGGTAAGAGAAGCCTCACTTTGTTTGCCTGGTGACTTGTCAGGTCTTGCTGCCCACCGTCCATTGCACCATGTTAGACATTACCTGTGCTAATTATGCATTATACAAAATGCACCAGACTGATGCTATAATCACTGTCTGTCACTGAACTGTCAGTTTTCATCAACAATGATCTCATTACCTTTTTTACAGCCTGGCAAAAGCACTGTTTTCTGTCCTGGTCTAACTGACTGACTGAGGCAATGCCCCATGGCAGAGGCTGTGATTGGGATTTTTTTCCAATGTCAGCAACCACAAAGCCTAGAAACTCAGGCTCCTTTTTTCCCCATTTTTTTAGGTGTAAAGAGAAAAATAGCTGATAATGAAATAACCTATTCTTCTTTCAATGGCAGAAATACTATCCTGAATATATTGAGAATACCTTAATCTACTTACAGCCATGCAAATTCAATCAAGTCAATTTCCCCAACAAATTCAGACAAAGACAGAACAATTTAAAGATTTGTAAAGGAAAGGCTTTGTCTTCCTTATCATCAGTTACAGGGCTTACCTGAATTAACTTCTGTAACAAGAACCCCTTACAAAAGAAACATCCAGACCTTCCCTTACACATTTGAACATTTGTTTCTTCATCTTGATTCAAGTGGCAGCCTCTGGATTTTGTTAAATAGTTGATACCACAGCTCTGCCTCATCACAGTTCTGCTCACCACATGAGCACCCCCACCACGATCAAGCCAGACTCTTTGATAAGCTGAATGGGTTCAGATTCTGAATTAGTCCCTATGAAGTGCTTGCCACAATACCAGGCATTAGCAAAGCTTTTCTTTAAAGCCTGTGCAATTTGTAAAACATTCTTCTTAAATGGTGGGCACCAGAGCCCGACTGTGACCGTGGCAGTCAGAACTCCTGTTTCTACAGCCAGGAATACACCTCATCCTATCATCATAGTGGGACCTCATAAAAGCCCCAACTCTTTTATGTTGTACCTGATTCCTGGACGAGAATCCTCTGTTGTTTGTCTCTTGGAAGGCCAAACCAAATATATTTGAGGGCAGTACCTGATATAAACTATTACCTAACTGCAGATGAAAATTTATCAAGGCTTGCAGTTATTTCTGTTCATGGCACTTCTGTGGCATGTCAGAACTGAAGATTAGCCATTTATCAAAGTAGAGACATATCTGCTTTTTAAGAAAAAAACATAGAATATGTATGAGATTAGTTTGAAAACTGAACGTCGTGCATTATGCTGCAAATTGAGATGTTCATGTCATGTATTTTACAAACTACAAACTGCAGCATGTAGCTCTAATTGCAGGTGAGGCAAGAGTCAAATGTGATGTAACTTCTCATATTATCCTTTCTTCCAGTTTCACATACCAGTATTTGTTAATTCTACAAAAGATAGGATTTTGCTGCCTAGGTGATGCAAGATGTGAAAACAAGTAGGAATTATTCTCTGTCCCTGCCTAGAAATCTCTCTGTTGCCATCTGAATTAGAAAGTGAGGTTGCTTGAATAAAGCAGAAAGCCTTTGAAGGGCAGCCAGGGAGCTCAGTGCCATTTAGGGAAGCATTGCTCCTACCAACAGGCAGCTCTCCCAGCCAGAGCCAGGCAAGCCCCAGAGCTAACTTAACTCTTTCACACCAAAAAGTTACTTTGGAGACAGCAAAGCTCAAAGTGAACCAATGATAAGGAGAAGAATTTGACTAAATTGCTAAGGGGTTGACTTTTTTATGGTTTTAGAAAGGAACATTCAGACATAGGAACAGCACTAAAACAGGTCAAGACTGATGGAAGGGATTTCTTGAGGCACACTCAGCTGGAGCGGGCTGTCTGATCATCTCCAGCTGGACTGTGAATATCTCCACAGACAGAGATTCCATAACTTCTCTGGGCAAGCTGTTCCAGTGTTTGATGGCATTTTGCTGCATGGGATAAACATGGTACAAGTAGTTCTGATGTAGCTAGACCTTAACTGCCTGGTTTCTGTCTGCAGTGTTTCCATCCTCTAAATACAGCAAATATAGGTACAGGTCTATATCTCACTAAATTGAAAATAATTCATTAGATCTATGGGTAATTCACCACAAAGATACAGATTTTAGTTTTCCTCCTTAGAGGAAGAGTTTCTTGGTGGATGTTAGCATCACACTTGGACAGGATATCTTTCCTCCTTATGCTTTATAAACAACACCTAAATTATGTTTTAATAGCAGAATGCACTAATAAGCTTGCCACTAATCCGCATTTAAGCAAAAAAATGCAACACTTTCACTGAATGTCTAGGGAATGTATGCACCTGGGGGTTTAAAGTTTAGTCCTTGATCCCTGAAACCTGTGTGGGCATGCCAAACCCCCTGTACTCGTGAGCCATCTCAACATAATCCATTTACTCTTGGCCAAATGCTTAAAAAGTTGCTGTGTTTACAGGATTCAGATGTTCAAAAAACACGTATTCGGATATCGTGGAATGTAAATAAATGAGAGATTTTGTTGTTGTAGAAAACCTGGCTGGAGGTATTGCTGAATTCACAGTACTGCAAATCAAAATGCTTTAGAAAATTAGGCTGATAGTATTGATACTGTGCATCAGGAGATGCTGCTTTATCTTGCTCCCTTATCTTCCAGAGAAGCCCTGCATCCCTGGATCTCTTTAATGAGGCGGGAATTCAGTAATCTCTGCGTACTGCCTTCAGGATATTCATATCTCATTGGGAAAGAGCAAAAGTAAACTCTCTGACTAGGATAAGAACAGTTTCAGCCAACAGAAGATGGGTACAAATATTTTAGCAGCTATTGACACTCTAAACTAAAAAGCCCTATCTTTTGCTCAAGTTTAGAAAAATATTGGATTTTATTTATTCTTTCTAAAGAAATTAGGTAGCTTGGTCTGTATTTTAAACCTCTTTGACAAAAATTCCTCCAAAGAGATAAAACAATGTTTCTTTTAAAGATTATTTGAGATGTTTATCACTAAGGGCAATCAAAAGCCTGTTTTAAATTACAGGAAAACAAACCTTTGAGTTTGTTAAATCTTCTCTTTCCTGGTTATGATCTCTGAATGAGACTATGTATCTTTATTTTCTCTAAATCAATATTAAACAGTTAAGCATTAAAACCTACCCTTACGAAGACCTACTGAGCTATTCAGAAGAAAAGGCTCTTCACACCCTGGAAAGGTATCCAAAATCTGATTCAATTCCTGTGTTTTTCTGTGAGAGTCCACTCACCTAAATTGCTGTACGTAGCACTGCAGGTACTCAAATCAGGAGAATGTGGAGCCTCTTCTTTCTCCTCCTCCCCCGGTGGCGCACGGGCGGATGAGACCGGGATGACCGAGGCGCTGCCCCCATTGTCCTGCTTCACAAACACGGCCCGGGGGACACGAGGGGACAGCTCCTCCAGGGTCGGGTCATCGGGCACTTGACTGAAACAAACACAACGACATCACCTGGAGACCCAGGCGGGGCACGGGACTCTGCCGGCAGAATGCCAGGTCAGCCACTAAGTATCCTCAGGAAGGGGAATGAACTGGCAAAGTTCTTTCATCCTCCTTTTCTAACAACAATTATCTACAGTTTTTATTTTCCTTAATGGGAGGAAACAACCTGTGACTGAAATAGTAACGTGGTAGTTACTATTATCATGTTTATAATAATATATATGATTTAATAGTTCGTGTCTTTGATAGAAAAGGTACAATAAAATGTTTTACAGCTTGACTACCATCAACATCCAGACTCATAAATATGCAGGCATGATTCTGAGTAAAGTGTGTGGGACTCAGGACACAAAGCAGAGTTTTAGGTGCTTTTTACCAGTGCAAACAATTGTGCCTCAAACAGATATAACAAGGTATACAGCAAGAGGGATTAAGTCCCAATAAATGCATAAAACTTCCGTGATACATTTTCATATACTGGTAGGATTCTGGGAATGGACACTCTGGGAAACAGACCTCATGTAGGCCAATAATCTCTTTCCCATATAAAATTCTCCACCATTAAAATCCATCTGCATTAGGCCGACTGCAAAAAGCACTGAAGACATTCCTCTGTGCCTGCTCTGAAGTTTTAATCAAACTGTGATGACTTATAGCACAGAACTCTGAAAATCGTGCATTCAGTTGGTTCCCATGGATAGATTTATTGCAGTATAATTTAAAAATTATGCATTATATGCATGAAAAAAAGTCGAGTTTTAATAAAACCCCACAATCATACTGAAAATACAGCAGTAATTATCAATAATATGCCACAAAAACATGTCAGAGCAAAAATATTTCCATGCCTTTATGTTCTCTCACTTGCAGAAACAAATACTCATTACAGGCCAAATCTCAAGAGCATATGTGCTGTTTGCTAGTTCTCATTACTACAGCCTGATCAAATACAACAGCAAGAATTTGAACTACTTGTGACTTCCATTAGGGACAGGAGTAACACACCTCCATCAAAAACTGATCAGCACATCATGTATCTGCAGAGATACTCATTTTTTGTGATAAGGATTTCAAACTTCCACAAAGAGTTAACATAAATGATAGGTATATGTCTATGACAAAGCCAAAATCCTGAAAATCCTGGGACACAACCTTGCAGTGATCCCCAAGTACAAAGATTCAAACATGCCAATGCTCTGCATGACAAGACCCAGGATGGTGCAGTGTGCACATGCTGTTTCTGCTCAGACTCATGAATTTTAACTGCAGGCTGACACAAACCAAACTCATTAGAACTTGTTAGTAAAAGAGAAAAAATGGCGTAAGTTCAAAAAGACGTAATCTTTAATCAGCGTAACATTTTTTGTTCGATTTTAGTACCATGCATAGGAATGGTGTGAAGAACATTCCATGTGCCATAAATATACCCACATTAAAGAGTTAACCTCGGTAATTTCAGAGTAAAGCAGACATAAAATTAAAGCAGTAACAAGGCTCTCAGGATAATTTAACTAAAGACTTGTAGTTGCTGTAAATAATATACATACCTGCATTCCTCACCAGGAATGTTTTCTTTAAGAAGAAATAGGTTCTAATAGCTCCACAGTTCTGTCATTGCCACAAACCAGGAATTATCACATCTCAAAGTAACTTTTTAGTATCACTTGGTGAGGTAAGAACATACTCATTCTCCAAACCAGACACATGCAAGCACATACACTAAACCTAAGCTCACAAGCGTTTTGCCAAAGTAAACCAACAGCTAGAAAGGAAGAAAGAAAAAAATACCAACTCACCCACTGTACTCACTCACACAATTCCCCATTAAAGGAAATTCTTTCAGGGCCTTCTTGAGTCTTTTAATCATGTCTTGAAACTCTGGCGAGCCATTGATTCCACAGTGTTCTGGTGTGCTACAAGTTGTGCAAGCTGTGAGCAAGAGGGCTGAACTCTGCACAGAGCGAAACACCTACTGCACCTTAGTGTTTACCTTCGGGGGCCGGGCCCTGCCATGCCCCGGGGAGCCAGGCACATCCAGCCCTGCCTTCTTAACTCCTGCACTGCCTCCCTGCAGGGCCACAGGGCACGGCTGCTGCATCACTGCTCTGGAATGACGCCTATGGCCTTACTCATGGCTACTGCTCCAGGAAAAGCACGTTCAGCTCTCCAGAGGAGTTTTAGGAAGTAACACACTAAGCTATTGTTAAGAGTAAGCAAGTATCTCAAATCTGTATTCAGCGCCTCAAAAGAATACATTTTAAACCACAGCAATCAGAGGTCAGGTCGTGAATCCGTGGGGAAATGCTTCCCAGTATCTTAACGCTGAGGACAGAGAGATCAAGCTTATGTACACAGTGCAAATGTCAACCCCTTCAGTGGTGCTGGCAGGACACAGGAGGAATAAAAAGGGGAACCATCCTCACTCAGGGAGCTACAAGAACCAAATCCCCAGCTGCTTCATGAACTAAACAGTTAAAATGACTGGTTTTTCGAGGAAAGGGGAACAGCTGATAAACAGGCAGTTCTCTCAGATTAGAACCATTAAAGCCAGATTTTGTATAACTTTCTATCTGCTTGTTGGTAGCAAGTCATACTTAAAGCTACCTCCTTATTTGGGATATTTATAGATATTTTGCCAAGATGGATTCTTTGATGCCTTGCATAAGAGCACATATTTAGCATCTACCATAGTGGGCGCAGCCTCCTCTGTCCAAGTATTTTTTTCTTCCCTTTTTTATTTCAAAACCAAACTTCGTAGAAATTAATTATCTTAGAGAACTCTGCTCCTCGGGCTCAAGTGGCTGAAGCTAAACAGCTATTCAGTTAGTGGAGGAAGCAGCCCTCTGCATGCAGAAAAGGTGTTTGTTTTCCTAAGAAGCTGAGATTACAAAATCTTGCCGCAAAAATGACCGTCCTTCAGGCAACACCCCACTGAATTCAAGTACTTGTCATTCACATGTGCACAGGCTCAAAACTGTTTTAAAAGGGTTATTTTTCTGCAGGGACAAATGCCTGTAACTGTTTCCTTCAGGCTCTCCTCCTCCCCGGATTGGGAGGATAGCCAGAAGATGATGCGGTCTAACTCGCCTCGCTCTTTTGGGAACAGTGGGATCCAGAAAGCTGCCTGTGCAGCGTGTTCATTTTGGTGAGGACACTGAAACCACAGCTCCTGTGTTCTCCTCCATTCAGAGCAGGCCTGCTCAATTAGAGTGATCAATAAACAGCAATGAATATGAGGGAGATAAAGTGGTGATAAGAAATGATTGTGAGAGCGTATTCCTGAATTAGGGTCTGATCCAGAGGTCAAGGTGGGGGAACCCAGTTTATGTGCTGTCCTGTACCAGTTCTGTACAGGACAGCACATAAATCCCAGGGGCAGGAATTAGTGACAGAAACAGAAAAGCTGATGTGGCCTTGCAGCCAGCATAGACTCTGATCTCCTCCCCGAGTGGATGTCAACACAGCAGCTGTACAGTTGGAGATGGCAAGGAAGAGGACTTGGTTTTACACACACAAAAAGCCAACTGTGTAATCTGTAGCTATATTAGTTTCAAAGAGAGCGCTGTGAGATGCCCTTGGGCCCTGCACTTTTAAGCTAATAAAGCCAATATAAAGCCTAAACTGACTGACTAATGCTTGAGGAAAAATGCAGAGGTTAATGGCTGGAGGGAGGTCAGAGGCCACCTTACCCAGGACTTCTCCTCAGAACACTGACCACTTTATTCCTGCAAAACACTGAGCAGAAACTACCAGTGCCTGAAGGTAACAGAGGGCACTATGGATACAGAAAACATTCCAGTGGCTCCTGCAGTTCAGTCCCTCCTCACCACCTGAAATAGTCACTGAAGAGGAAAGTGAAACAAACTTCTCAAATGATAGCCTGAAACAACTAAGCCATGAAGTTCATGCCTAATTCTGATTATTGAGAAGCTGGCTTAATCCTGAAGATTGTGAATTTTTTTTTTTTTTTTTTAGATCTTGTATAATGTGATGTTTGCACGGATAAAGGGAGTACACTTGATAATCCAGTAAAGACATCCTGCTAAGCTCTTTAGTGTCACTGAAACTTAATGGCAATGAGTTTCACAGATTAACTGTGCATTATAAAGAAGATATTTTTCTTTATCCATTTTAGGTTCTCAGTCTTCCCATTTTACAGACTATATACTAGAGGAGTTAAGAACAATAATACATGATTTACCATTTCTTAATGTAAATTTATAAAATAATAAATAGTAAAGTCTCTTCTACTTGGATCTCTAACAGTCCTTGGCATTTCAAGTTCTCACTTAAAACATTGCCAAAATTACTGCTTAATACACATGCAGAATTTCCAATTCTGTTAGAATTGGAAAATGTTTTCATTGAATAGAACTGGAAAAATTTTCTAGAGGAAAATCTCACAAGTTTTTAGTTGACGAAATGGTAGAAGATAGCTAGTTAATACTTCTAAAAAGCACTGCTAAGCACTGCTGAGTAAGGTAGTTAAAGCTTGCTGATACCTAGATAAGAAAAGCCCTAACATGGATTTGATAAGAAGGAGGAGCTGATCCACCTTAAATTTTCAGGGAGAATTTCTCCCATTTCAGTAGACTTGTTCAAGCAAGGAATTTCTTTTCATCTATAACATCCTTGAATTCTCATCAATTTACCCGGGCTGTACCTGAAAGGTTCTGGGTTTATGTGAGAACCTCACCCTAAGAGTTATACCAGAAGCCCTCCAAACTGGGAAGGACTTGGTTTAAAACAGAGCCCTACTGTGATTTCACAGATTTTGTTATCTCCCCAAGCAGTTTCTGAAGCAGCTGTGGAATCTGCAGGACTGGATCAGTGACAATTCGAAAGTGGAATGTGGCAGTGGTGGTTATTCCTGCCTGTCTCTGGATGAAATCCTGACCTTAATGTATGACGACATTTTTGAAGAACAGTGATTCCCATTGTTTCTACTGAGTGATCTGTCGCAACACTCATGTTCCTTTCTACAGAGCTCAGATCTATCAGTTACGAGCTCAAATCATCTTGCAAAAATTAACACAATCTTAAGAATTAGATTGGTGATCACAAATGAAGAAGTGCTACCAGAACGAAATAAATATACAGACCTCACTACCTGAAGGAAGGATTTCAGGAAAAACAAGAGTTTTATCTTCATCCAAGATAGGCCCAAAGATCCCATAAAGGAAAGTTATGGCTGACTTGCAGCTGTGAGAGGAAACTCTTGAGTTTAACCTGTAACTGAAATGGAGATGGCTGTGCCCAGATCAGATCAGTTCAGCTCTGATGTGCTTTATGAAGACAGCAGGACTCTGTGCT